>KZ539282.1:0-21029 GCA_000934665.2 Catajapyx aquilonaris
CCCCCCCTCCCCGGGTAAAGATATGGATTTTATATTTTTATATGGTACCACAGGGTTCATTTTTGAAAATAGAAACATGTGCAGCAAGGGTAGAAGGGTCTATCAAGACAGGGCATATTAAGACATTTTCGCCCTCTATGATGTCCTGTACAGGCGCGTAGGCAGAAAATTTCGGAGGGGGCCTCATTTCATAAGCACAAGGTGAACAAGCCGTAAAGGGTGGCGAGCAAGCCCGCCGCAGGTGAAATTTTTTTGGGGAGGGTAGAAGGTCACACGAGCTTAGGTGAAAGTGGGAGATTTGAATGGGTGTGTATTTGATAAAATTGGTAGCACTTTTTCCAAAAAAATCATGAATTAGTAATTTTTAATGCTATTTCAAACTGTCCTGTATATCGTCGCGGTCCGGACAAAATTACGTCGCAGTCCGGATCCGGACCGCGGGCCGCCAGTTGAATATCCCGGATATAAATATTATCTGGAATAAGCCATTTTAAATATTTAATCGTTATTTTTTGTATAAAAGTAGCATGGGTTCTATTATAAAATTATATCAAAATTCGGTATGCACAATGCCGTAATTTACTGGTACAGTCATCTTAAAAAAAATCGCCAAAAGTGCTTGTTTTGCTGAAAATTCACTTAGTACGCAATTTATTATGGAGTTACTATTCAGGTTAGACAAATGAAACCAATTATGTACAACGTTGTTAAAGGGCATGCTGTAAGGCCAAATAATATCATTTATATCTGCATTCAAAGAAGAGATACACCTGGTCAAAGTATGGTCATATGAGAAAACATGCCAGAAAAGTACATTTTTTATTCAAAAATTCCATTTTTTATTGATTTTATTTTCATTTGTGTATATAATGATGCTCTCTTTCAAAAGATATAGAGTGAAAAAAAGAAATCTTGTGACAATTTACACATTTGACATGAAGTGGGTTTAACCCAGAGCAACATTCAAAATATATAATTCAAGTACTATGCATATGCCCCGGGTTTGTAATATATCTTTTGAAAGAGAGCGTCATTATCTACACAATGAAAATAAAATCAATAAAAAATGTATTTTTCAGGCATGTTTTCTCATATGACCATACTTTGACCAGGTGTATCTCTTCTTTGAATGCAGATATTAATGATATTATTTGTCCTTACAACATGCCCTTTAACAACGTTGTACATAATTGGTTTCATTTGTATAACCTTAATAGTAACTCCATAATAAATTGCGTACTAAGTGAATTTTCAGCAAAACAAGCACTTTTGGCGATTTTTTTTAAGATGACTGTACCAGTAAATTATGGCATTGTGCATACCGAATTTTGATATAATTTTATAATAGAACCCATGCTACTTTTATACAAAAAAATAACGATTAAATATTTAAAATGGCTTATTCCAGAAAATATTTATATTGTAGCACAAAGACGAAATTGGTCATATGAAAAAAAAAAATGTATCTCACTTACAAAACGTGCGCACCGGGTTTTGACACTACCTCATTTTAAAACCTGTCTGTCCGTGTAAAATAAAAAATAAAAATAAAAAATAAAAAATGGCTTTTTTGAGAAAATAATTTTTGAAATATGCGTGTTTTCGCTTGTTGCCATATTTTCACCTCGCATATCTCAACTACACGCGGAGCTAGCAACGGTTTTATTGCATAGCCTTTAGGGGGTCACCGAGTATATCACAAAATATAATCGGCACAACCGTCACGTTTACCATAACGCCGTAATAAATTGCGGAATATGCGAATTTTGGCCAAAATATGCAATGTTGGAGATTTTTTTGCAGGTGACTGTACCATTAAATAAGGTAAATTTATGCATTACATAACAGCGTGTTATTCCAAAAGCATGAGTTTAAAATTTCATGTTGGTTTTCAGAACAGTTCCCGAATCATACTCATTGAAAGCAATGGAAAAAGTGCACCTTCCCGTGAAGGTTATTTTGGTACCCCTTGAAAGAAATATTAATATCTTGATAACTAAATTTAATCTCGTAAAACTTGTTGCTCCATAAGGGTTCAATTGGATGTGGGTTTCACATATATGTTTTTAAAAAATATCGAAGACCATGACTGGGCACCCTCTGTCTGGATTGAAATGGAACCAGCCAACTACACTAGCATGTAACCCGCCTTTCCTCTACGTCCCGGGAAAGTAGACCTGCCTGTCCTGGGTCGCATGTCTGCCTTGCTCGGGTTCAACGATATGAACTTGCCACACACCAGACACTTAGATTCCTTCTTCTTCTCCTCAGCATGTATTAGTCTGGTGTACGTCTTCCGTCCATTGTTTGAGGCGAACGACTTACCACACTCTTGGCACGCAAACTTCGTCATTCCTTCCATGTGCCGTTCCTCGTGTTCAACTAGGTGTGTCTTCCGGGTGAAGCAGACGCCACAAGTGGTGCACAGGAATGACTTGTGTCATGTGTGCATCGTCTCGTGGCGCTGCAAATCAGACTTCCCCTGGAAGACGGCCCCACGGTAGGAACGTGGTATGAACACAGCCATGATCGTCCTGAAATACATTTGAAAGAATCAAAATATGCTCAGAGAACACATTGCCATTGAATTCACAACATACAAACTCAATGGCAAGCACACCGGTCGTGGCTCCTGGCTCGTGGAAGATGCCATCTTGAAAAGAGTTACCAGGTGCAGGGCTGCCATACCAGCTGAGGTGCTGAAATATATTTATTGTCACTCCAAAACTTAAATTCCCATAATTTACCCGTATAATGAAAATTTACTGATGATATTTGTTTAAATATATAAAGAGAGCTCCTTCTCGTAGATGGAGGGACTTTCGAGCGTGATTTCGACAGTATTATTTGTTATGCTATGTCGCTTGGTGAATTCCATTTAGTCGTAAAGATTTATAATGAGTAAGGAAGCCAGGATTTTTCGCTTTCATTAGAATCTAAGTAAGTGCAAGCCCTTCGATTACCTCGAAAGTGTTTTTTTATTATTTCTTTTTTACTTGGTGGATTTCTCTTGTATGGCCACTGTGTATAAGCCATAAGGGTAGTCGCCAAAACTGGTTTAGTTCAGGTCTATGGTATCATAATATGTTGCTGGTGGCAATTGCTACGGCTGGTCTGGACCAGTCATGTTGTCAATATATTTTCTGTTGTGCGGAAAATAGTGTTCACCTGTTGTCTCGTATCTTTCGACACTTCGAGTGAGCGCGTATAAGACGTACGTTCTTCAGTCAGCATAATTGCCAGGAGTGGAAGTTCAAGGATTTTTTATTATTTCCCCAAGTAATTTCATATCCCTCCACATATTGCAGTTTGTTCAAGCGACATTCTAGAAAAAAAAACATCGTTTTCGGATCAAACAGTGTGAACTTTTTATAATTTTTTTGCTTGCAGGATGACAGTTTCAGAACAAACAAATTGCAGGTCCAAATGCATCAGGTTAGTATTCATCAACCGTTGGTCTCGCGAGCTTGGGAACGCAGCTAAGAAATATGATTTTGGAGTGTATTCCACTGGAGAGGGATATAAATGTGATTTTCTTTGGGAGTGGGGTGGGAGAGGTGGCATCACTTTAACAGTGATACTATGACTCATTTCAAACGTTATCTGATGCAAGTACCAATACCTGAAAAAACCGCAGGCTTATATTCCTTGTAATTATTACTAACCAATCAGGCTTTATTTGTTGGCACCATGACGTTGCCTGGAAAACCAGTCTATAAACATACCGATTTTCTTTTCGAAGCGGCACTCGGCCTTTTTCAGAAATCGCGTAAGATGGTTGACAAACGCCACCCAAAACCCTACAGCCAAGTACCTGTAAGTCTAGAATGTTTAATCACTAACAATCTGTGAAAAATGCAGTGCCGATGATGTAATCCAGAACTAATTTTGCTATATATTACAGTCGGAATTGAATGCAGAACTTCAACAGGTCGAAGACGCTGTAGGTGAAATTCGTAGTCTGAGGGTACTTCTAAATCTGTTCCTCGTGATGCAGAACGCAGACATTGCGATGTTGCAAAGTGAAATAGATGCCGCAGAGAGCCAGGAGGATGACACCGAAGCACAGCTCCCAACCCAGGAGCCCCTGCAGCAGATGGAGGACAGCGAGGACCATCAGCTCCCAACCCGGGAGCCCCTGCAGCAGATGGAGGACAGCGAAGACCAGGACGGCAGAGATGACGCAGAAGACCACAGATAGATCCATCCACATCAGGCTTATATAATATACTTTTGTCAAATTTTGTCATGATTGTACCGGTATTGTTAGAATCAAGCTTCTTTTGGCAAACTATAGGCCCCGGCATCACTCATGATGCCGGCTATCCTGACCACGGTTTTGCGTGGTTTCCCGTGGTCGGTTCAGTACTATAATATTGTTAGGACCACCTGCTAATTTCAGATCGTTGCCCATGGGTTCGTACTGTAGGCAACAACATGACATTACCAGATAGTCCTAAACTGTATTGTAGTACTGAATTGGCGAATGCTGGGATAGTTGTGCAACACCACGATTAAAATTTGAGTAGGG
Organism: Catajapyx aquilonaris; assembly: GCA_000934665.2. Classification (NCBI taxonomy): domain Eukaryota; kingdom Metazoa; phylum Arthropoda; class Diplura; order Dicellurata; family Japygidae; genus Catajapyx; species Catajapyx aquilonaris. The sequence continues at coordinate 4,532 of KZ539282.1, forward strand.
CAATTATTGAAGTAAGGTAAATAAATTAAATTTTTATACCACAAACCACTGTCTTTTATTGTGTGCTACTGTTTTTTTTTTTTAATATGCACAGTAGGTTTGCATACTGGCAAGCCAATATTCTACAGGATGGGGGTTTAGCTGCATCTTCAGTTTTATTTCAGAAATTAGTGAAATAGTCCTACCTGACTAAACTACCGCAGGGCCAAGCTGCTAGAACTATAGACATAAACAATAATATTATTCTAACTGAAAACTCCCTTACTCTGTATGGAAATGCTTGTGAATCATGAAGAGCGAAGGCATAAAAAATGGTCCTCACTGATGAGTAGGCCTATACTCCTTCTGCTGTATTTCAGAAAGGGAATCCTGCCAACTTGTAAGCGCCAGTAGTATTTGTGGTGCGACTGGTCACACTAAAGTGGAAGGCGATACAACATAATGCATAGGGATTTTTTTGTGTGTGAATCCATTTTGTATACTATGCCAAAATAATAGAAAATATTATTTAGGAGAGAGAAAATACTCGCATATTAATCAGAAAAACGTTGAGTAACTTCATGCATTATATTTTCCATATGCTTGAATCGGATTTCGACATCAGTGGTATGCTGCATTCCACATCACGTAAAAGAACATAAGAGGAGGTGTTATGCCTAAGTCATAATAGCACATGAGTAAACAGGATTATACATTAGCAGAGAACATGTATTTTAAAACTTTGGAAGCTCAAGTGAACAAGTAAGTTTTCACGAAATAATAACAGATTTATTTTACCGAATGGCGTGTGAGATATGTGACACATAAATAGTTTAAAAATTAGACCATGTAGCTTGCAACAAACCCTCAAAACATTACAGTAAAAAGTCCTACAGGCCTATACTATATTATTCCATCCCCAGAACGTAATATGCCTGCTGTATGTGTGACTCTGAACAGGGTTGTAAGAGCAGGGTCTCGCTGAATAATTCAGTAAATCCATTGCATAATATTTAAAATAAAATAAAATTTTATGAGATGCTGCACGGATCGTTGGTGTTGAGTAAATAAAATAATAACAATAATGATGCCTCAAACCCCATATTAATAAATAATGACATTTATTTAAATTATTTCACATGTATACTATCGCATTATACATTCATGATGAGAGTTGCACCGGTTGAGCGCAATATCCAAATCCCTCATCAAACACTTTGCAGCACTTCTTATTCCCTGGACAAGTGAAATCTGACACGCAAAATATGGAGGTATCCATATCGATGTCGTCAGGCCTGGGACAATGCCCCTTCTTCTCCTCTGAAAGTAGTAGATATAATTGCATTTATAGGAACGTCTATACCTATGTCGCGTTGTCAGAAAAAGCTGAAAGACACTAACCTTCCGGACATTGAAATATGGGACAGCACCCATAGGGATCCTCGAATCTAGTGCAGTTTTCTTTGGACGACATATCCCCACATTCTACTTCAGAACAATTCGTAGGAACCTCTCCTGCTTGCGAGTAATAATGTCAGTCTTAGTGGGAATGTTAATTAAATGAGCTTAAGAAAAAAAAAATGCAATGCTTACCGATTCCACAATAGTAATCCATGCAACACGTCCCTTTCGGAAGAACTTCTTGGCAGCTTCGGTTATACGGAGCAGAGCATTGCTCTGGTTTACAGTCTTCTGTGAAAATGTACTCTGGGCAGCACAGCCATGGCGCTTTAATCGACACATAACTCTCCCCTTCGTCAGGTTTCCAACAACTGTCGTCATCTCCAGGATACGGACAAGTCAACATTGCAAAACTTTCGTCTAAAATGATTTTTTAAAAAAATCACTGCGTTATTGTAACTCCAACAACAATAATTCGACATATGCAAGAGCAGGTACGAACCTTTGGTGCAAAAGTACACTTCTCTCTCCTTCCATGGGAATTTGATCGAAACACAACGTTGGCCCTCTACTGGAGCATTAAGCCCAACAATTGGAGCATCTGTATAAATATAATCAGAGTAGTTTAGTTTCAGGCTTCACAATAAATATTTAAAAAAGTCTTACCATCAGCCTGGGCCAGGCTGATGCAGATGCAGATGCAGAGAACTATGGCTATCATCCTGAAGATTGCACGCTGAGGCTGAGACTCAATCCAGAAGATCCCGCGCCCTCCAATTTAAACTCATCTGACCGGCGGATGTGAGCAAGGGCAGAAATTCCCCCCATGAAGTACACTGGCACATACGTATTCCCCAAGCATTACGTCACAGTTTCCCGGAAAGTGTAATTTTCGCGTGATTGACAGCGAGACTCATGACGTTTGTTGTAGGGTTTAAAGAGTGAGTGGACAACGGGTTTTCCGATCCAGGGGAAATTGCTAAGCATACCTTGTCACATATTCCCCGGACAGCTGTTACCATGGAAAGAGGGGAAGACTCTTGACAACATCCTCTTGCATCAAAGATGGCGACTAATAGGCCATTCTGTACCATCCTCCGAGTTATTCATTGTTCACAATGCCAGCCAAAAAAAATTGCTGTTACATATAGGATTAACTATGGTGACATCATCTCAAGGTTCAGTTTGCACAATTTTATGACCTTTGTTTATCATCCTGGCACAATGTGAAAAGAAATAAAGCGAGTATTTTCACTTATCACGACATCGACGAGGCCACTAATTTCCGGTGGAAAAAATAAAAATCCAACGCCTTTAAACCGCCTTTAAAGCTCAAAAGTGCACTATTTACAACCTAAATCGGCTTAAAATTGCAGCAATTTTGGCAATTTTCAGCGCCCATTAAGCGATCCGTGGGAAGATCCCCAAGCTGTGGGCCTTCCCGGACTTTCCCTCAACCCAAGTTTAATTTCATTTTGCGTGATGTGTTCAGCTTCAGACTGACCTCCTTCGCCTCTGCCATTGTGTCCACCACAAAAGCGCTCTGAATAGCTTCGATGCGTTACATTTCAAGCTCAGTTGGTCATATTGTTCCCGAGCAAAATGGACAACTCCGGCGTTCCAAGTTTCTCCCGAAATACCTTGAAATTCTCCACTCTTCGAATCCAACCGCTCACGAAAAATTCCATCTCGCCAATCACCGTCGCGCTCTGTCCCCCCAAAGTGCGACTTCCTCACAAGCGCCAAATATCTTGTCACTTCCTGGTTTCCGCTAAAAGAAAACGCATGATAAAGGCAATTGTTGCGTATGTGGGTCCACCGCTGTGCCGATGACACCGAGGTCAACTTCCCGTATGTTTGAAAAAGAGTCGCCCTTGCGAGGATCCGGTGTGGTCAACTATTTATAATATTTAATCGTGGTAAGAACTTGGCCCGAGTTTAGATGAGCAGCATGATGGACGCAGTTCACGTGCTCTTGCTACTGGCGTTTTCGCACCTAGCTGTTGCTCAAATAGGTTACCATTATTGTTCAGTAGATTTATCACACTGATGATTGACTCGCTGTTTTTTTTTAGAAGGAGGAGAGTGCACCACGAGCCACCCAGTGGAAGGTCAGGAATGTGTCAGCATTAAGTTGCCCTGGAAGAAGACACCGGTGTACTTATGCACAGGTCAGTTACAACCATTTAGGTCACTGATTGTTGAATTTTTCAGCCATCTTTACTTAAATCATGCGCTAATTCCAACTTTTCCCAACCACAAATATTGTGTTGAATTTAATGAGGCACCTCTAGCGATATTAATAAATACAGTATTAATTTAAAACAGTTACTATACAGTACTATTTGAGCACAGTCTGTATATAAGAGACACTGTCTTGTCTTACTGCAGACATTTTTGCGAACTATGTCTGTGCTGCTTAATTTTTTAAAAAAAATTTCAGAGAAAACCTTCCCGATAAGGTCTTGCAGTATTCCAGAGGGCCAGCGCTTCTGCTGGACACCTCCAAGTAGTAGCTATTTGTCCGTCAACGCCTCCTGGATGTGTTGCCCTCAGATTTCGGAAACAGGTGTGCTCTTATGCATTAATCACATTTTGCAATCGACCTAACCCTCATTACTTGACCGATTGATACCCGCCTGTTAGACCGATGTGCGGAAGTGCAGTGCCCCGCCGCACCATTTAACAGGACATGCAAAGAGATCAATCACCCTGGGAGCTGCTGCCCTACTTACTACTGCGGATCTGGAGGTACGTACGATGTACGCCTATAAAGCCTACAATGTTGGGGAATCAATTGTCATTTTTTGTGGGGGCGTAGATGACTGGAGGTCATGCCAGAAGAACCTGACCTGCCCTGCCAAGCCGACTGAGAAGAGGTGTAGAAGCTTTTATGATCAGCATGACTGCTGCCCCAAGCATCAATGCCCAGGGTCATCAGGTAAAAAGAGGAATGACCTTAGTCGGATCTTTTGTTCATGGTGACCTTTGTTATGCAGAATCCAAGGATGGTAGATGTCCTCGAGGGGCTTGGGCACCTGCGACTATTGAGGGGACGAATCCGAACGGAAGTAAAACATTCCACACTTGCGTTGGTGACCATACTTGCCCTGAAGATCAAAAATGCTGCCAGAAGCATCCCAATAGTGTGGGATACTGTGTCGAGCCCACTCCAGGAGAAGAATAATAGATAAGATAAACGGTCTTTTTCATGTTGCGCTTTTTCAGCTGCAAAGTCGCGTTTGTCATTTCAGAAATAAAAGATATGAAAAATTTATTTAGGTTCCTTGTATCAATTATTGTTAATTATCCGGCCTTTCATTTGGACGACTTAATTATGCTGAATTAATTAGATTTGTTTAACATTTACGATAGGCCAACGACATCAATAATTTATTTTTGGGGTAAAACTAGCCATTTCGTGCGGAAAAAATATCCAAAATTAACGCCAGAGTAAATCAAAGCGAACTCCGTGCGTAATCTAATCTGCCAGGATCCAAAAGCAAAAGCTGCAATCGATCACACCTGATCAAAAATAACCACTCTGCACCTGCACAAAAAAATAAATAATTCAATTTCAAACAAATGACGCGATAGGCATACGCTCAAAAAAATATTTTTCCCTCCCTCCTATTCGCGTGCATCTCCCCACACAAACATCAAAAGTAATACCATCCTGATCTTCCCCGATTAAAAATAACCCCTACCGGCACGAATCCTGACCATTGTCACGAACGGTGACGTGGTCCGGAGTTTCCCCCATACCGACTGAAAACCTTGGTTCAAATAATATCAGTCGATCTGGAAAGCATGGAGGAGAATGGACACCTCGACAGATGTGTGCGTCATTCTTATTTGCATCGTTGCTTGTATCTTCTCTTACGCTTTGTCATGTGAGTACACTCACGTCAATGTTAGTGGCAATGTCCTCGCTCTCTGCTTACATATTCCTTATAACTTCAGTTGAATCAATTTGCACGACATCAGAACCCATTCCGAACCAGATTTGCATCTCGGTCAGGATTCCGATCAAAGGAAAGTCGAACATACCAAGGGAACATCACATATGCGTGGGAACTGGTTGAGTATGATGGCATAGGAAGGGTGACTCGGCGGTTATGTGCTTAGTAATTAACCTTTTACTCCGCTCGGCAGATGAGATTGACTACGTGGACAAGAGCAGGTGTCCTCCTGGGCTTGCCGATGATGAAAAGAGGCTTTACTGTCAGCCAGCTTCCGAACACAGTTTTGTGCTACAAGCGCCCTGGTTGTGCTGCCCTCTGGTTTCAGAACCAAGTGGGTGCCTTTTTCATGGGAAATGTTTCTAGGGGGCGTCACATGCATGAGAAGCTGGTGACCCATTTCAGACTCCTGAAGACATATTGTGTACTGTACAGTACATACACAGCAGTAGCCAGAAATCGCACCAGGATCCTATGATACAGTATAATGGGAGCTATAAACGTTGCTATTAATTGCAATTATTATGAAAACCTTTTTTTTTGGTTTCGGTTGAAGATGATGATGGATAAATTGACTACCAGAATTAATTCAGTCAATTCATTTCAGTTTGTTTTCAAAAATTCTACGAAATTATTTACTATTTGAAATTGCTTTTGCTTACATTTTAGATGGGGTGATGTCAGATATTTCTGGTCACATAATGAGTGAGAACCGGCTTTAATTTTCAGATAGGTGCAAGGATGTGACATGCGAACGCTATCCATTTAACAGATCATGTAAGGCGCTCCGAGAGAAGGGCGCCTGTTGCAGCTTCTTTTACTGTGGTCGGTTGGAAGGTACTGAAATATGACACAAAACTACTGAACATGTCCACACATAATTCCATTGTTGCTCCTAGACGAAGCCGAGTTTCATTCTGGATGCCCAAATATCCAATGTGATGAACCTAAAGAGAAATCTACATGTCGCCGATTTATGGATCCGCACGATTGCTGTCCCAAATACGACTGTGGTCAACATAACGATAGCTCGTGTCCGACATTGCTCTTAGGTACAACCTGGGAGTATACATTGAAATGGGGCTTGATGGAAAGTTCTGCGCTCAATTCGGACCAACTAAAGGAGGAAAGAGAAAACCTGCGACTACGTGCGGTTTCATCAGATGGAGAGGAAAAGAGGTACCTGTCCGAAATTCGCATGTGTGTTGGTGACCACACATGCCCTAGGAAACAACAGTGCTGCCCTGGGTCCATTCAGAAAGGTCTGCAGAATTTTCTCCCAGCTCACGACTACTCCACCTATGGATTCTGTGTCCCCAACGAATACGTAGCTAAAAATAAATTAATATTCTAGCTAATAATGGTCATTATTTTTCCTAAACGGATGGTACAAGAGGAAAAACAGGAAGGACGACCTTGACTCACATGTTGCACCACTTTTTCCCACTGTTGCACTGTCTACACTTTTATTTTAAAATCCCGGAAAGAGTGAGACCAGTCACGCATTCTTTTGGCCTCTAAAAACTCTGATCGCGTGCACAGAATGACAGGGACTCATTTTACAATGTGACCTTACCGCCTTCCAGTTCTTCCTCACATGTGCCACAGTTCGAATGGGCTCCTACTGCACATTTTTCTTACTTCTTGCAATCTTTCCTTACGTCATCGCTGACTGTAAGTACAGAATTCCCTGTCATTACGACTTGTAAAAAATGAGTCATATTGTTGCAGTTCAACCTTTGTGCTCTCACAACGAAAGTGTAAGCAATCAAACATGCTTTTCAATTACAATACCAAAAAGGGGAGGCTCGAGCCAAACACATCATTTTTGCCTTCCAAAAGGTACGTATGTCTAGGAATACCCAGATTACATGCATGCATTAATATTATTTATTGCCAGACGCCTTAGATGTACGGCCAACAACATATTGTCGTGATACGAGCTGTACTGAGGCCCATCCCAGCGACTTTGTCTTTAAGGCGCCTTGGCTGTGCTGTGATGAACTGTCTCAACCTAGTAAGATGAATGTATTTGCTTTGCTAATTAGAAAATCATAACCCTAATTGCTTCAGATCCGTGTCGTAAAATCAAATGCCCACTGCCACCAAGCAATCGGAAGTGTGAAACATACTATGAAGAAAGCCAATGCTGCCCTTCTTACTACTGTGGGAAAGAAAGGTTAGACTGTGAATACTTTTCATCCTTTAATCCGATTTAAAAAATTTAAAAGGCAAGATGCATACTGATGATATTTTTTGATGACTTGTGTTTAGCCCAGTATATGGGTAACTAGGCTCTTGAAGCCAAATGACACCTCTGTACAAAGTGTTTCTATATGGTCCACATGAGTTCATCTAATATACGTTTGTTTGCCAGAATCTTTATTGAACACCATGAAGAATAACCTAGGAGAAGAAGCTGTAGCAACTTTTTTTTTGAACCGTTCGCAGAATTCAAGACCATCAAAATTACTGCACAACCGTAAAATGTCCAAGACGCAAAGTGCCAAAGACATGCATCGAATTTCATGACCCTTACGACTGTTGTTCTCAGATAGACTGCACAAGTGAGTAAAATAGTAGGCTAATAAAAAATAATCATCATAGTTTATTCCACCAATTAGTGGGGCTTTTGCAGTATACATAACACTTGACATGTGCATGAATATAGGACAGCATAGTTACAATATTATATCGACAAAAGTTAACTTTTTTACAGGCAAAAAATAATTTCCTTTCCTTTCCTTGCATCATAATGTACTGATATGCCCAATACCCTTCATGCAGATGTGGAAAAGAAGAGCAAATGTCCTTTTCTGCACGTGGACCTGGCCATTTATCGACCAAAACTGGTAGATGCTGATGCAGAAAAGCTGTCGTGGGACAGGCGCAACTGGCACTTTGAAAGGCAAAGGCAACTTTTGTTCGTGTGGGACGAAAAGAGCCAGTCATATAGCGAGATGACTGAGGTCAGGAGATGTGTGGGTGACCACACATGTCCCAACCAAGAAACGTGCTGTCCTGCCAGTGGATCTCTGGATGGACGTCCCTTTTCTCCATATCCTAAGGCTTTTTTGGGCTTCTGTGTACCCATATTGGATCCAGAGGCTCAAGTGATCAAAGTCGTCGTGGCTCCTCCCAAGGGCGAGAAAGACCAAACCCAATACCAAACCTCACCTTAGAGGCTCAGCAATGTATATTTTTGTGTACTAAAGTAGTTGTTGTGTTGTGATTCAATGTTCTTAAAAATTCCGAGAGCACATGTACGTGAGATTTACGACGGTATTTTTCCTACCCATTTTCATTTCCACAGGTGCTGACGAGAAGAAGAGTATCACCTGAGGTCAGCTGACGTAATTGTTAGTTACCCGACCTGCACTAGCCCGAGGAATATGGTTCGGATTCTATCAATGGCTGAGAGATTTTAACGGCTTCAATTTTATTGTTGTTCATTAATTTCCTGCGAATTAACAGTGAAGTGAAAACGGCTAAATTTTTACAGTTGTTGGTGCAATCCGAATGAAGTGATATCCTGAAGCGATCACTTTGTGAAAGTGGCAAATGCTGAAACATCGGTTTACTCGGGAGAAAATAATCGATAAATTTTCATCGGACTGGAAAATGCATTTGTCCTTTAGGTGGGCTGTCTTTTCATGAAGTGTACGTGGCATACAATAATACGGTATTTTTGATTTATGGAGTTGAAATTCGCCTGTAACAAAAATCGTCCTAAACAATAAATTACAGATTCAATTTTTAACTTTTAATAAGACATGGTCACATTTAAACGTTGTGGAAGCCGATATTGTTGATAATAATTACCTTTCTAGCACTTGGCAAAACGGATCCAATTACCAAAATATGTAGGTCTATGTTGTAGTATATTATGTGATAGCAAAAATGGCATAGCTTCACCAAGCAATGAGGCACTGACTTATCATATGCAAGGTGTTTGGAAAGTAATACCAGGTAATACTAATATGACACCACAGCAAGAGGACACCATTCTTAATTGAAAAGGTCATTGTCATTTTGTCGTAAAAAATTAAGACGTGCAAAGGTTTGGCAAAAGGTTATATCGAATTTCCTCCAATCAAAAATGGTTAATGTCATGTTAATGCTGGAAGAACAATTATCGTTGAAGATTGAGGTACTGTACATAATTATAGGCCAGTTAGAATTGGTACCGTATAGTGCAAAAAAAAATCCGGAGAATAGTTGCATGGAAATGACATATTGAGTTAAAATGAAACTTATGCAGACAGGGATGAATGTAAGGTTCGGTTATATAGTTTAGGTTTTTGTGTGTGTCAGGTCCTGTACTACATGTGATTTGTGTGTGCTCCCCGACGCATGATCGCTGCTTTCCACGTTTGAGCAGTCCTCCTTCCACTTCACGAGTATACTGTATCATAGGCCTATAATATGAGCTACTCATACAGTAAAGAGACGTCAAGCTGATTTGCTGACCCTGTCTCTATCAATGTCACACAACACCACGGGAGTCTAATTCCCGTCTCAAATTTAGGTCAAACTGGCATATATATACACAAGAGTGTAATTATAGATTTTGCGTGAAACCAACGTAGCAAGCAGTAGCACAGTTGTGTCAAATATTGCCTACAGTAAAAGAAATTCTGCTGTAACTAACTAGACCTACGATATCCTAAGTCAGCCTTGATTACATGTGGACCATATCGATCGAAGTACAGTATAATTGTGAGGTTATGTATAACATTGTGTAGTTACGTATTGTCGAATGTACCCCTTTTTGCCACTTAAATACAGATATTAATTATTAGGAATTTGTCACTAGGTTTAAAAATTACAGTTAGGTTTTCTTAAGGTCATGTCCTATACCCTTGTTGTGAAACAAAAATGTGGTGCAAAAATGCCTTCACTGTGTGCAATGCATTGCGTTATACAGCTTTGAGGACATCTTATTGCGTGACTAAGCAGCTCAATGTAGACCTGTATACCTTGGTCAACTGTAATGACACTGAGAGATTAGTTGCAAAATGGACTAACCTTGTGTGTCCATTTCCTAAGGCATCAGAATAATAGCGGTGCTAGTGGTATGGGTCAACGGATTGCTTCCAAATGAGATTGCCCAAATTACAACCCCGTTGACCTCTGCTGAGGACCCTGAGAAAAAGCGATACTATTTTTTAACGCTCAGCCTTTCTATAACATAATCTTTCACTTTACTCTCGTAAATGTTGGATTTAAAAACGACTAATTTCTGCAACATAAAATAATAAAACTTGCAACCATGCTTTATCGAGACATGCCAGTGTGAATTGTGTCTAATTTTTGCTGGACAAAACATACACTAAATAATATTACTGGTATATTTCGAGTCATGGGGATTCAATCGTTGAATATTGCATTACTCCTTGTGGACTAATTTACTAATTTATTTTAAAACATTTATCTGAAACTGTAAAACTGATTTGACCATCAGAAAGGACGCATCAAGTATTACGCAATGCCTATACAACTCATTTTCGACCAAAATGCAACTCTAATCTTTCTTTATAATCAAGGCTTGATATCAGTCGTAAAATCTTGTTCTGGCTAACCCCCACACAGCACCTTCGGACATTTGTGACGATTACACGTGTCAGTTTGTGATTTGTTTTTCTCGGAAAAGGATACAATTAAAAATTCTGGTAACTTTCATTCTAGCCGAACTGGTTAGTCCCAAATCATGTGAAAATCTCGTTGCTAACGGCCGCTGTCAGGCACACGTTAAGGGTGCGTTCTCGTCATCTGGTAAAAGCTTATAACGCATGATTTACCCTGAATAATACACATAATCAAACTCTCACATTATAATGTATGCAAAAATGCAATGCCTTATGCATGCTGTTGCCACATTTTATTCCAGTGTAGTACATATTTGGGTTGCTGTATAACTACAGCATTGTTGCCACAAACTGCCTACAACATTAATCACCCCGATCAACGCAGTAAAAAGCACATTCATAAAAACAACACTTCAAATTCCCTTTGCAATCATTGTCATGGCTGCAGTATGAACTAATCATCGTAGGATTTGGGCAGGGGCCTTGGATGATATCTGGGCATCTTCCTGGTTTCCCTGCATTGTATACAGAAAACATGTTAGTCCACACCCTTTTATCCAAGCTGGCAATGTATCGTACCTGGCAACACGCACTGGTAGTCGCAATATCTAAAACAGCACTTTTGATCACCAGGACAGGTATAATCGCCTGTGCAGGTCGGCTGATCCGGCGTGGCCTGTTGGCATCCTAGATGATTGGGGTCATGTGGGCACACACCCGCTTTTCCTGCCTCGATACCTATGCAGTTACGGAGCAGGTCACTGAAAATGACTATGTTCCACTATGTCACAAATTCTCAACGCACCTGGCCCATGGCGGCTTGCAAAGGCGAGAAGAGAGATAATAATGACAGAGATGATGTACATGTTTAGCAGTTATTGGGCACCAGCAGACTGAATTTGTAGCACGTAGGACGGGCAAAAAGAGAGCTGCATTCCGGAGATAAACAATGGCTTTCCAAGAAACAAAGGTAGCCTGCTTGATTATGCGCAAACAACTGGCTTTAATTCCCGGAACAAAAAAAAAATTGCCGTCATAACAAAGGGTGGGGATTGTCTGTTGTTGACCTGTCCCTACATGGTACTTCCACTCAAATGTCTAAATGCATCTAAATGAAGGACATTAAATATGAAAAACATTATCACACTTATAACTGAACTTTTAAAGACCTAGAGCTACCTGTACCAAATTTGGCCTAATTATGATGATCTCACTGCACACATTGCAACACTGAATCCCACAAAGCGAAAAAAAAGAGCTGGGGTAATTAATACACAGACAGTGGTGCTGGTTGTAGTCAACCACGTTTCTCTAAGATGCTTCAATAACTTATGGAATTATAATAACAATGCACTTCTAATCGCCTTTATATTAAACATTAGTTCTGAGCGTCGCGTCGTTCTCTTCACTAAAAGATAATCAAAACTGACTTTTCCTCAGAGAGTTATTAAAGTTCCACGGTTGACCAACACGTGGGTAAACCGCCTATCTGAAATAGCGCAGTCCGACTATAGTGAGTTTTCACTCTTGATTATCGCTAGAAATAATGGTCATAAAAGTTACCCTGTTGACTTCCGGAGTTAACTATTTTCTCGTTGGATTTCAGGAAAGTGGATAAAAATTACTGCCACCAATAAAGCAGGCAGTAATAAATTCTGGTATTTACAGGTGAGTCTATTCTGGGTCACATAATGGACATGCAGTATTCGCAATCATTATTGCCTATAATTAGACGAACAATCAATGAAGTCACAAACATGTGGCCACTTAAAGTACCGGTAATTTCATTCATCAAAATGAATGCATGTTTCGATATAACCGTTACCGGTATATCCCTTACAGATAATATTGTTCCACGCGAGGAAGCGAAATTATAGCAACATCACATAAAATTATGACCTTTGCAGAAATAATGACTGAACTTCTTTCATCCGCTGCCATGTGGAAACCGTCACTTTTTTTCAACCTTGCATAATGAACCAATGAAAGGCAGCAATGCTTAATGACGAAGGAGGCTAAATTTTTCACACCAATTAAATTTGTCCCTGGCCAATGATAGCTTTGGAATTTTGGGGACAATCTTTACAGCTGCATAATGTGCTGTACATGGCCACTATTGTCTGAATATGATAAGATATTCTTTAAAAGGGGAACACCGATCTCTGACTTTCAGAGTTGTTAGTCGGAAGTGTGTAAGTGGTCAGGATGCCCTCTCCGCGAACGATACTAGCAGTTTTTCTGCTACTACAATCGGCTTATAGTTATCCTCTTTGTGATCCACAAGTACAAGGTAAGTAAAAGGTGTTTCCACAATACATTGCAACTTAAAGTAGGACTTTTATCATAACTAATTGCATTGAAATGTTTATTTTTTGTTTATTTATTTGTTTATTTAGTTATATTTTTAATACCCCATGATAACCCTATATAGGTTTAAATGTTTAAATTAAAATAACTTAGTATTCTGCTCTTCCCAGATTGCGATCATAATGAAGAGAATGGTCTTTTTCCACCGATCAAAAAAACTACTTCGTACAAGCAGTCTTCTCACATAGTCCGCATAGCTAGGGAAGCAAAGCCTGAACCTTTACCAGACCCTGCCCCTGAGCCAGCCCCTGAGCCTGCCCCTGAGCCTGCCCCTGAGCCTGCTCCTGAGCCTGCCCCTGAGCCTGCCCCTGAGCCAGCCCCTGAGCCAGCCCCTGAGCCAGCCCCCGAGCCTGCTCCGGAGCCTGTACCGGAAGCTTTACCTGAACCCGCTCCCGAACCTGGTCCTAATCCTGACCCAATTGCTGATCCCAATGCCGATCCTGAGGCTGACCCTAATGCTGACCCTAATGCTGATCCTGCCAAAGCAAAGCCGAAAAAGAAAGGGGGCGATGATGATGAAAGTGAAGAAGGAGAAGAAGGCAGTGGTGCTAATTACTCTTTCCTATTTAAAGCAGACGGCAGTGCTTTAGTAGGATAACTTGTGCATTTTGATCAGAGTAAGTCAAACGGAATGGAGAATCGTGTGAACTTTGAAATCATAATATCTATTTTTTACTCTACATTTCAGATTATACTGTATATGAGCACCAGCAAGTTCAAAGAACTACTTCAACTAACCTCTACATAAGTGTGATGAAACTTTCAAGTGTGTGAAATGATAATTTAGCAACATGAAAGAAATAAACATCTTTATACCACAATATAAACTGTAAAATAACATATCTGCAGTTCCTAATTTTTATTGTGGATTGGAAAAGGGCAGTCACCTGAATTTTTATTTCAGTTTATGTTAAAAAATACAGTAAACTTCTATAAGTCGAACATCCCTAAGTCGAAGTTCTCTATAAGCCGAAGAAAATGATGAGCTTGGTTGGTCGCAATGTAAAAGAATAGGAAATAAACTTCCCTAACTCGAATTTCTATAACTCGAAGTTCTCCATAACTCGAAGTGCAGGCAGGGCCTTAGCCTTACGATGGGATATCAATGCATTTTCAGTCTCCCTAAGTCGAAGTTCAGGTTGGCGAGTACGGAAAATTTTCTCATTTCCCAGCCGAAGGGTCTAGAGTAGGCCACATGTACAGAAAGGCTCAATTTCCTGATTTCCGTCTACCAGACGTACCGAAAGAAGTGTTTGACTCGATTGTGACAATTGAATCCTTGAATCTATATAGGCAAATGTCCATAACGGAGATTTTTCTACAACAAAACAATGAGGAACACTGTAAGTGTGATAGTGACAGTTATTTTTAAGTTTTGAACACGTTTCGTCGCTGGATATAAAGGTAGGCTTCCGTAGAGTTCTGTGCTTTAAAAATTCCAAACTTCTCTAACTCGAATCTTCTATAACTCGTCGAAGTTTTTTCCCGGTCCCATGGAGATTCGACTTATAGAAGTTTTACTGAAACCTTTGAGACAGCCTCCCTGCTTGTCCCACGTTATTGATTGGGCAATGGTTTTACTTACATATTGATATATCTACACTGTTAATTAATATCAATTCATAGATCACACATAGCTTTAGAGATATTTTCTGAAGTTGCCACTTATAAAATCAGCATGATTGATAGGTACCACACTAAGACGTATTAGCCACAGAAATAATATAATTGACCGTCATACACTAGTCATATAGACGCCACAGCCTCGCCCTAAATCGATAAACATGTTACTGCATAACATATGAACAAATACCAATCTTATACTGTATATTCCTTCAATTCCAATCACGTTCGTGGGAGATGCAAAATTAACGCCCCAATCAATCATTAAAAATTAATATTCATTAATATTCAAAATTAATATACTGCATGACAGAATTTTCGTAAGGAAGAGTAGACTAGAAGCAATTAACCACTTACCACAACTTGATACTGTAAAATGCACACCGTCTTTAACGCATCACCCGAGTTATTTTATAATCCCATTATACAGTATAGACATATGCTCTATAAGCTGCTATAATCACCATGAAGATTCGCTATACTCAACTGAACAGCGCGTGAACATTCTCTTCAATGTTTCGTAATAAAGTTCTTCTTCCCTTAATAATCCGCCCATTTGAGATAATTCAGTGCTATAATTCTACTTAAGAGTCGTACTGTTCGGTACTGTTCGGTCTATAATTCAAATTCCTTTCCCTCTGGTGAATGGAAAAGGAACTCTATAATATTTTCCCACCCGCCATACTCATGGCCCGCACTTGCACGGTGCTGCCCTCCTTCGTGGCCAAACCCGCAGCTTCAAGCTGTTCATTCTACAGTAGAACACCCCCAACTCTTGCTCCACTTCCTATGATTTTTCCCTAGATTTTGCTGGTCGCTGTACAAAATATTGCACAAAAACATCTAGCCTACCGTAACAATCCTAGAATAAAATCGTGGCGTGTCACCTATACATGACGTCAACTTGCCGTGTTGACCTTATATAAAGGGCAGTGAAGCAACCGCTCTGGGTGTAAACATGTTTGTAAACAAGCGTCGCATATGCAGCCATCCACAGTTTGTCGGCGTTGACTGTACATAATTATCTATACGTATCTGGGGCGCACAACCACTGCTGTGCTCAGCTGGCCGAGAAAATATAACCACAGATATCAAGTCTCCCTAGTGAGTTCAAATCATGGTTAAAGGGTGGGTCAGTTTAAAGGAAAAATTCCAAAAATTCACAAGTCTAAGCGTTATAGATTATTTTCTAATGATGTCATGGAGATATTGATGAAATATTAGATATGGCGCACACGTGCATCGATTAATTATTAACAATAGAATTCCACTGGACTTTTCTCCTCCACCCCACTTTTTTTTTCCTCCGTAAAACGACACATCGTGGTAAAAAATTACATTAATAACATCTGCGGGTCAAAAAGCCGTCGAAGCGGAATACCGAGCCCATCAGGCTTCTGGATGAATCCGGGCGAAAATGATATTCAGTCCTGCTCCAGACTGAAGCCGCCACCCAACAGTGCAAAATAAGATTTAGGTTGGGACAATGCGGTTTGCAGGAGTTTTCCTCCGTCAGCACAAACCACCCCGTACGCTTTATTTCCCTTCCACCCCTTTTCCATCCCTATACTCCCCCCC
>JYFJ02005084.1:0-27560 GCA_000934665.2 Catajapyx aquilonaris
TACATGTCATTACAATTTGGTCAAAGTCCTCGAAGATTTGTCGGAAAGGTGGCCCGCTTGACGTGGAATGCCTCATATATATATATATATATATATACCGGGGACTCGCATTCAAGCTTCTGGCTGTGCGACGTAGCACATGTGCAACATGCTTGTAGTCGGTATGGCGTAAACACCCGGTGCGATTTGTGTCGGAAACGTCGTTTGCACGATCGAGGTTCATATCGTGAGGGCGTAAACACACCTTTAGGTTGCAAATGAGGATCACAGCCAGTAGTCTGGAAGAGAATTTCCTGTGTTACAAGGGCATTAGAGAGTCCAGAACTGCACTTGATTGATCTTGAGTACAGGGTTGCTAGATGGCATGCACTCACTGAGCAGTGCAGAATAATTAGTCCAGTGCAGTGTTGAATTCATGCTCATATTAAGAGCACCTCACTAGTTTCAATTTATGTTGCAGAATATTTACTACTTGTGGGTATAAAGCTTTATATTCTACTTGACTACAATAGGTGCTTCTGAACACTGCATCTGTGGCACCAATTATGTTGCCATAAATTGGCTGTTACATATGAAGCAGATTTCACATCGTGGATATTGTTCTCGTGAGAATGGTGGCCAAGAAATGAATAATGTATACCTTAACCACCAACGATTTGAACAGCTAATTTTTTAAATCTAGAGTTTCTGGAGAAATAAGCAAACAATTCAAAAATGATAGGTTTTCAGAGCAGATGGGGGCAGTTTGTGTCATTATAAGCAGTCTCCCATGTCACATGATCCAGTGTAAGAACCTTAAGAATGGTAATACCTATGTTTAAGCACTTGAAAGTGGTCTTTACCAGTCATCCCTCAGATTAAGTGAATTTTGAATTTATTTCAGGAGGATGCCCTCTAGACCCTTCCTCATATTGCCTATATACTGTATGCACCATGTAGACCTACCCACTAAACATGAAGAATTCTGCCTGTCAGTTTTTGCAAAGAAATGCAGCAGCAGCTGGTTCACTTCTAGGGGTAATTAATTTTTAATTATATTACTACCATAATATGGCCGAATATGGCACTACTCATTTGGAAGTCACAGGTGTTATTTCCCAGGAAACTGGCATCCTAATGACATCATACCTTGTTTACCCTATGATCATGTCATTCAAACACCACTTACAGTACATGGGTAATTATTGATTTGTTGATGCCCAGATGGATGGTGCCCCCTAGGTTTGTAATAGTCTTGAAAAACTACCCTCAACCACAAAATGAGTGGCTGTCAAATGATAATCACGTCATGTACAGGTTGTTTCTAACTCCAGTGAAGTATCGGTGAAGAGTTGTAGTTGACTACCCCCTCTCCATTCAAAGGGCCACATATGAATTCACTATAGAACATAATTCTATGCTTGGAAGTGACCATCTGGGCCTTTCCACACTTCCATTGCATTTACTTGAGCATTCTGTGATGCAATTAGTTCTCTTTTGCTTGAGTAGTCTGAACAGTTCTAATGTAGTTTTAGTAATTTGTGCAACTTGATGTGTTACCTCATTAGAATTCTAGCTGAACACGCCCTAACTGTAGGAAAGCTGAAGAGGCAAAATCTGGTATGCTAGGTTGGTTCTACTGGATTTTGACAACCATAATGTTTCAGTGAGGCAACTGTAGTATGTCATGAATTCCCAAGAGGATTCTTGAATTTCAAGAATTTTTGCATTCCCAAAGAGATATGTTTGAAATTAAGGGACCCTGTGTGGGATAATGCCATCTTCCCACTTCAAACCCTCATACCTCAAAATCACCCCATTGCATTGTAACTGTGATTCTTCTGCATTTTCAGTTTCCAAGTGTAAAATGTACAAGTGAGACTATTCGAGGCACTAACCAGTAAGAATGGAAATAACAGCAAACATTTGTTTTTTTCGTAAAGATGCTCTGCAAGTTGTCAGCCGTTATACCAGATTATCCTGGAACATAGTCAATGTCTTTTCAGGCAGGTGTATCAGGCAGGTGGGAGTGGAGAAGAAAATACAGACATCGGCCTACAAAAGAAATACGCTATGTCCCATTCGTTATTTATGTAGGCCCAGTCATATGAACATGAGTTAAGATTAACTACGTACAAAGTTAGTCTATTTTTAAACAACAGCTGACTCTGTAATTAATGTTGTGTTTATACAACTGGCGCAAAATATAATTTCTTCTGCTCTCTTGCCTGGTGAAGTCCATTTAGTCCCAACGATTTGTAATGAACCATGTGGCCAGGATTTCCTTCCTTCCCTAGCGTGTAAACAAGTGCAAGGTCAAATCATTGTCTTTGATTATCTCAAAACTAGTTTTTTGGACTTCATTTGTTTCACGTGCAAGCCGATGAGATGGAAGGGAAAAGAACAGGTGCAGTGGTGGGCATTAGCACCTATAATCTGCTAACTTCTAATAGCAGAACTAACTTTTCGGTTAGCTGTTTAGCGTTTTCGGTAACTTTTAAACCGGCTAGCGGACCGATTACCTGTGTGGTTATTCTAATGTGCTTAAAACCTTCCCAGTAAAAAACTACCCCTAGTGATACTCCTGGGGCATATGTGGAGGCCTCCGTATGAATCTGTTGAGGTCACAGACAGACAGACAGACAGATATAGGTCTTGAAATATGTATTAGATTGTCAAAGTCTAAAGGTTAAGTATACTTCTGACACCCTGTTACTGCTAAGGTGAATTTGATGAAACTGGCATAGCATAATGTTATTCAAGGGTTTTGTATGGCTGAGGTATGATGGCATTATTGGCTGGCTTGTTTCATGTATTGTGTAGGGAAGACTTCATTACTATTTCATAGGCATTTACTGTTCCCAAAGAAATACTCATGTAAGTAATCCTAGTTATTTGAATCCAGATGATGTACTTTCTCACACTCAGTATGGCATTACATGTCTTGGAACTGCCACGTATAGCCAGGCAGTTACATTTATTCTTTACAAGTTTACATGTAAGCTAAGTTAACTCATGGTGTGGTCTGCTTTTATTATGAGACCTAGTCATCAAGTACGACTTGCTACAATCTCCAAGTGCCATTTTTTCGAAACTGATCTTTCCTAATTAGTGAGTATTAGTGAGTAATTAGTGAGTATTATTTATTTATTTATATATATATACACACACACAGGGCGATCCAACTTGATTGCCCCAACAGTTATTGGAAAAATCGTGTAAGCTGCTACTTTTTTAGATGCTACTTGCTAAGAGTTACTTTCTCGAGTATCTGGAATAGCACCTGCTGATATTAGGTCCAATGCCCATGTACCAATTAATGACCTATTTATTGACACAACCGGGTCTATCCCCTCTGATTGGCAGCTAGTAACCTCATCTGAATCCCTCCAGCGAACACCAAAATGGGCCCTTTTGAAGGCCAACACATGAATCAGTTTGGAGATGAGGAAATAAAAGGGATGATGACAGGCACATGGGCACCTTTCCATTTCAGGGTCGCAAGTCTCGCAACAGTTCGCATCCGACCCCTCGCGATTGACCCATTAGGCCAGTCACAACCTGGCAGACGACCTGTTTCCCACGGGTGACCCTTTTTTCCCTCATTAATTGGTACATGGGCATTGGACCTAGTATCATCATCATATATATATATATATATATATATATATATGTATATGTATATGTGAGTGGGTGAGGGAGCAAGTGAGTGAGTGAGAGAATCAGTCAGTCAGTGATAGAGAGTGCTATACACTGCATGTCTATTATTCTTGTTGTTGTTGTTATTATTATTAATATATTACCTGTGCATTATTGGAGTTCATCATACTGTATATACATCTTACAGGTTGCTTCATTTAACTTGTGATATGGTAGCATATGGGAAGTAGTACGAGGGTGGTTCAGTAAATAACCTTACGAGTTGATTTACAAATTTGTACTATACATTATGTGAACTATTCTTGCTGTAGGTGGTACGGCCATTCGTGTCGTAGGTATGGAGCATTTCAGATCCACCATGTGACACCAGGTAGTCACGTGACAGCTATTTGAAGATGGCGGCCCCACTGTAGGTGTGCACCAGAGAAGAGCAGTTGGATTTTGGGGAAGACGAGAGTCGCCATTCTTTGCTGGAATGTTTAGTTCTGGCTGGAAGTGATGCACCCAGCATTCATCGCCAGTCACTATACGACCCAAAAAGTCTTCTTCCTCCTCCTCGTAATGTCTGAGAAGCTTTGCACACGCATCGACACACAGTTCCTTCAATTCATGCGTCAATTGCCTGGGAACCCATCTGGCCGACACTTTTTTGTATCTCAGGTGCTCATGTATGATGACCTCAACTGACCCAACACTCCCATCATTCACACTGATGCATTGGTCTTGACAAATAAGCACATCTGCGGCCGCTACAGTCTCGTCCGTGACAGCAGTGTGCGGGCGACCAGGTCGTCGGGTGTCCGGCACACTTGTCAAGCCTCCTGGGAACTTCCACGTCCATTCATACACCTGCTGCAGTGATATGCAGGCACTACCATACTGGTCCTTCATCCGACTGTGAATGTCTGTGTTTCACACCTTCACTGGCAAGAAAACCGCTGCTCTTCTCTGGTACACACCTCCAGTGGGGCCGCCATCTTCAAATAGCTGTCACGTGACTACCTGGTGTCACATGGTGGATCTGAAACGCTCCATACCTACTACACGAATGGCCGTACCACGTACAGCAAGAATAGTTCACATAATGTATAGTACAAATTTGTAAATCAACTCGTACGGTTATTTACTGAACCACCCTCGTACATTGGTGAACATGTTTTGTTGACTTTACCAGAAGGTAATATGTAAAGATGAGATGCAAGAGAGGCAGTGTGCTCTCATTTTACTAGTTGTCCTTTTCCAGTACTAAACTCATGTCCAGTATCACTATTTTGTTAACTTTTTATAAGCAGGCCAACTGTTACATTGTCTTCATAATTATATTGCTCACTTGTGAGTGTAACTTGTTTTTAATTTGATATTCTCAATATTACTAACTTGTACAGTAAAGTGAATGCTTTGCATGAATATTTTGATATGATGAAGATTTTCTAAATGTCGTGATGAAGGGGAAAAATTGTGCACAGCATTGTGAATACAGCGGTCGTATTGAATTGTGTAATGGAAAACTACAATACTTTTTAGGTATATTTTAAGTATTGTCAATGGTTTGGAACCAAGAATAGGACATGCCCATACCACATTTCATTCTTTCTGGGAAGGACAGAATACCTCGACCCAGTAACCTCAAGCTGTGAGTTCTCCTCATGCCTTAATTATTGTTAGGATGTATTACAAAATATATCCACCCATTTTATTCAGATAATTATCCGCGGATATTTCGCGACCCTTATTTCTGGACATGATCTACTGTGGTTCTAAACCTTTCTATTGTCAGTACTTTTTGTCATTTATACTATGTCATAAATATTGTATATATACATATACACACATGTACATTAAAGTAGTAAGGGTGTATTTTCAAAAGTTATGCTACACGTGAGTGGGAGGTTTAGTTACAAGGACGAGTTTGATATTGTCATGCTGAATCAATTGAAAACTCTGCAACTTCTAGCCTGAGCCATTTACAGGCAATTAGCAGCCAAAAAACATGGGGTCGAATTTTCATCCCACTACTAGTTACTGCTAACTTAGCCGACTACTTACTGCTAACCATCCCGAACACTGGTACTGCTAAGTTAGCAGTAACTAGCAATGGGACGAAAATTCCACTGATGGTTTTAAAGATTGAACATGGTACTGCTGGTATGGGAGATATACATAATTACACCTACTATATTACTTTTTCCAGGTAAAAAATGTATTTCAGACTTAGCAATTCCAATTTGCCCAGTTCTTGACCTGTGACATGATATATTAATTGCCTTTGACTAAAAGTGTGATAATACTGATAGGATAATAGTGTGTTTGAATTTAAATGGACATGCTCTATTTGGAGTTGTAATGATTCCCTGGTCAAATGCATGCGACCCTTCTGCTTGCATAATCACTCAAGTTGCAGTCAACAATATATTCGCACATGATGACCAATACACACGAGATTATGGACACTGGTTGTTGTGTCATGAAAGTTGAGTTTTGTTTTTACTATTCTTTAATGCATATCTACTATTCACCTTAATTCTCTCCCCTTCTTTCTCTATCACTCTGTCCCCCTCTCCCCACTTTCCTCATCCTCCCTTTCATCTGCATTGCTCAGATCCTCCAAATTATGAATGTGAAAATGCAATAGGATGGAAAAGAGGGGTCCATAATTATATGTAGTAAGTTGCCCTATTCAGTGAAGAGAGCCTATACATGCTCTAAGATGTGGGCTCTGGGATCTAGGCCTACATAACTCATTGGTCCACGGTAGTCTTCTGATTTCTGGTAGTAATTAAACCAATGCACAATGATAGCAAACACTACTACATGGCTACCATTCATGCAGAAAATACTTAACCCTTTGCTGCCTACGGCCATCATATGATTTCCGAGCTTGCATTGCTGGAGGGCCTACGGACATCATATGATGTCCGAAGATTTGCCCTGCCAACTCGGGTCATTTTTCAACGCAAAAAATTTCAACCTCACCGATTTTCTTGAAATTCGGTGCATTGGTAGCCCACCCCAAGGGATGAAAAACGCACCTATAGTGACCTGATCAAAATGACCTCGTGACCCAATTTTGAGGGGGGCAGAGGTCAAATTTTGACCTCACCGGATTTTTTTCAAATTCGGTGCATTGGTAGCCCACACCAAGGGATGAAAAACGCAACTATAGTTACCTGATCAAAATGACCTTGTGACCCAATTTTGAGGGGGCAGAGGTCAAATCATAAAATTCCGACCTCACCGATTTTCTTCAAATTCGGTGCATTTGTAGCCCACGCCAAGGGATGACAAACCCACCTATAGTTCCCTGCTCGACATGACCCTGTGACCCATATTGGAGGGGGACATATGTCAATGCACCGAATTTCAAGAAAATCGGTGAGTAGGGCTGTGCGATATCCGAAATTGCATATCGACTTTCGATACTCAAAAAATATCGAATCTAAGTCGATATATCGAAAATCGAAAAACCGACATCGAAAAATATCGAAAAATATCGCAAACCGACATCGAAAAATATCGCGATGTCGGTTTTTCGATTTTCGATATATCGACTTCGATGCGATATTTTTTTAGTATCGAAAGTCGATATGCAATTTCGGATATCGCACAGCCCTACCTATCGGTGAGGTCGAAATTTTATGATTTGACCTCTGTCCCCCTCAAAATTGGGTCACAAGGTCATTTTGATCAGGTAACTATAGGTGCGTTTTTCATCCCTTGGTGTGGGCTACCAATGCACCGAATTTGAAAAAAATCCGGTGAGGTCGAAATTTGACCTCTGCCCCCCTCAAAATTGGGTCACGAGGTCATTTTGATCAGGTAACTATAGGTGCATTTTTCATCCCTTGGTGTGGGCTACCAATGCACCGAATTTGAAGAAAATCGGCGAGGTCATAAAATTTCCGGAAAAGGGGAAAAAAAACTCAGGCCCTGGGGTAATGCAATCCCTCAAAAACTCCGTCATCAAAGGGTTAAACACACCAATATATGTAATGAGTGACAAAATATGAAAACAACTTGACTAAATCAGCAATGAGACATTGCTGTTTGACTGTTTCATATCGAATTGACTTGTAAGAGCCACTGGCACCACTACTGAAGATGGACATTATAATAGTTCCCAAAACATTTGTGAGCTTTTCAAACCTTGATGGCTCTTTAGAAGAACCACTTTAATATTTCTGTAATAATGTGTTCTCGGTATGATAACAGGAAAACGCTCTCATGTTTAGCTGCTGAAAGCATTCACCTTATGGATTTCTTAACACTCAGAAGGAAAATTGCAGTATGAAAATGACTTGCTTCCCTGTTACTTCCCTGAGCAACTTTTCGATATTCAAGTGTTTTCTTTTCTCTGCTTATCAGATGAGTGGGATATAGAAATTTTTCAGAAAGACTTGCACATAAAGTTACATTATAATATTATGGATGATGTCATGTTCAAAGAAAAGTTGTGTATGCTGGTTTGGCACTGGATGCCTCTCTGACACTTCCTTATGCAAAAAAGGCATCTGGTACCCCAGTCTGTTACGTACTATACAGTATATTGTGTTGAATTTTTCATAAGTGCTACGATTGCATGTGACTAATTGCCTGTGACGTTCACCATTGTTATTCTGGCACTTTTTTCTATTTGATATAAAAACCTGAAATGCAGAACGATCAGAAAATTGAGTAGGCATTATTTAATGTAGTCCTTGATGACATAACTTTCTGATTGAGAATTTTTGAACCTTTTTTTGAAAATTAACCCTTATGAGAGAATGCAATGTCTGTTCAAACTTGAATGCCTCATATCTCGAAATCTGTTATTTGTGACTGATGGTTCTGCATTTCAGGTCTTCATATAGAAAAGGCTATTGTTGCTAACATGCAAGTGGCTCAGTTCGCATGATGATACCTATAGTATTGTACATCATCTCCTCTACATAAGTTACAGTGATAATGTAAAAGACAAATCGTGTGTCACATTTTTGCCTTTCCCTTGTTGTTTGACTAGGCATTTTTCAATTGTTACATTGTTATATGCTTCTAAATAAATATATTTCTTTGATATCATACTCATGTGATTTTTTTAACATGCGAGAAAAGCAGATATGAAGGCTTGGGCATACAAATGGACTAACAAGGGAACGACCAAGGGTCTCCCCCTCCGATTTGGCTGAATCTCGCTTGAGGGGTAAATCATGTCGAGTTTTCATTGTATTGTTATTAATCAAGCATTTTAAGGCATTCACAAACTTCAAAATGTTTGTTTTTTACACCTTTCCTCCCATTAAAACACAGGTTCCGAAATTAGGAACACTTACTTGAAACTGAAAAAATGGATGTCGTCACCTTTTCAATTTTGTGCTTTTTCCTAGGATTTTTTAAAACATTTTCATTGCAGGACCTAGTAGGTAAATATTCAATGTATTAACATTCACTTTCCTTACATTTCTGCGTTCAGCCATTTTCTAACAAGAGGAAAACAACGTAATGGTGTCGAAATTTGGGCCCCTTACCCTATGACTTTTACCCGAGCTTTTACCAGATTTTGAAGCTCCGTCGATGTACTATATCGCTCCAAAACATAGAGACGATTTTGCATTTGATTCAAGAGCAGGTTGCACTTGAGTCAAATGCAAAATCGCCTCTGTCTTTGAGCGATACAGTACATTTGTGAGGGTATGCAGATTACGCAAAAGTCACGAGAAGGGGGGGCGGGAAGGGGGGGGGGGGACGAAAGAAGAACGACGACACCCCCGAGACGCCATTTTCGACCAGTGTTACAGCCTTATTGTCATTTGAAAACCAAAAGAGTTATGGATATGGACTTTACTGGGCTTTGAAGGTCTGTCGATGTCACTTTGTGATGTATAGAGATGGACCAATAATCACGCGAGGGGGCGTGGGAAAAAAGAAAGCTGATTTAAAGAATAGGATGATTTGTGAGGATCCGCCCCCTGCAGGTCATGTGACGTGGGCGGGGCATGCGCACTGCTTCCCTGGTTTTGGCCAGGGGAGAGGGGAGTTTGTATCCAGAGTCGATCGAGTGAGTCTAGGAGACTCGCTGTACTAAGGTGGTGACCAGGAAGGTTCAATACACCAGTGTCCATGATGGGAGCCCAGGTGTTTTCTTGTTATAGCTAGCATGGGGTTGGTCCGGGGTCATCACAAATTGTATACCATAGGTTGGACAAAATAACGGATTTTTAGCCATCTGTATAGCACAAAGTGACATATAGAGCTTCAAAGCCCAGTAAAAATAATTTCTGCAAGTGTTTTGGTTTTATAATTGAAGGGGTCGGTGCAATACTGCCCTAACCCTCCCAAACCTGATTTTGAGAAAACTGAAGTTGAAAGTTTGAGATGACCCATAATAAATCACATTTACCATATGACAATTTTCATATCTCCCCCAATATACAAGGCACTAATAAGAGACATTTATGTGCTATTATGATGAGGATGATGCACCACCCGCTCTAAGAATGTACAAAATAAGGTGGCCACGTGTGAAAAAAAGGGTTAGGGCAGTATTGCACCCAACTTGTAATTAGATCAAAAACTTTCCCTTCAGTAAAAAAAAAGAGAAGTAAGACCTCCGCGGCGGAATGAAAGTACTGAAACAAGGCAGGCGCACGTAAGACCTTCACCAATTGATTTAAGCTGTACCATAGGTCTTACTCAAGCAATTACCAATTTACTATTCATGAAATCTCCTTTCTGAAAACAAATTTGTGGAATTTCTGTCGTACTACTAGTTACTTCTAACTTAGCAGTACCAGTGTAGTGCAATGGTACCGCTAAGTTAGCAGTAACTACAGACTTATAGTTAATAGTAATAGTAGTAGTACGAAAATTCCACCTATTAATTTTCCATGAGCCACTCCATATTAGCGTTTTATGAAATATTAGGAACTTCAACATTAAGCACCTTGAATTTCTATGCGATTGGTGCGAATTATTTCCATGAAACATTCATGCAGAATCGGCACCCCTTTTAGATGCTGATTTTAACTCTAACGTTTCATTTTTCACATGTAAACGTTAATTGGAGAAGTTTAGATGGTCTTTTTCGATTGGACAAGGTCTGTTAGAATGGGTTTAGTTTTTCCCCCATTTTTTTCTTTTCATAATAAAATCCTGCCTACTGCTCTGAGTAGTTTGCAGCAGTCATTTTACGAGACGTTCCATACCGTACCTGAGAATTGCTTGAGTAAGACCTATGGTACAGCTTAAATCAATTGGTGAAGGTCTTACGTGCGCCTGCCTTGTTTCAGTACCTTCATTCCGCCGCGGAGGTCTTACTTCTCTTTTTTTTTACTGAAGGGAAAGTTTTTGATCTAATTTCAGTTCTTTTTTGACAGTACACGTAACTTATGCTCTATGAATCCATTGGAGACGATTTTCGTCGCTTAGAAGTCCCTAAAATTATTTTCCCGGAGATAGTCGTAAAAAAACGAAAGTCGAGTGCTACCAGCCAACGGTTAGTCTGATTTAATTAGTCTGGCTTAATAGTACAGTTGAATCCGGATAAAACAAACTTCAAGAGACTGCGAAAAAGTATGTTATAACCGAGGTCTGTTATAGCCGAATCGTCACGCAACGAAAACATAAATTTCTGATTTCCATATGGCTGTGTACTATGCACTATACTAGACAACATACTGATTAATGAAATCTGTCACAAATGCAATATTGGCTCACCCGAAAATTATGCAGGACCAAATTATCCGAAATTTCCTTCTGCCGTCTCCTTTTTGCATTTTATACCTGGAAAACAATACTGTATTTTTCCCACCGATGGTTTAAGAAATGGTCTGTCATACCGGAGGTGAGGTGAGAATGAGTCTGTTACATCAGGAGTGCAAATACACAGTGCCTAATGGAAGCATGCCGGGACGGCCTTTATAACCAAGTCTGTTATTGCCGAGGCTGTTATATCCGGATTCAACTGCAAATCTGTAATAAGTGCAATGTGTTCACTCCAGCGGCAGGGTAACATTTGGCTAATAACAATATGGCTAGTGGGTAAACAAGATTGTCGTTTCTAGGTGATGGGATTGAACAAATGAATTAATGACAGAAAAAATAACAGGTAAAAAAAATCACAGCTCCAATCCTGTAGCAGTGGGAACTGTGAGATTTTGAACATAGATCCGCACCATCCCACTGCACCTTCAACCTTTTGATGAAGGAACCGAATTCCGAATAGTTATTGAGCAAAAAAATATAGACGTATTTTTTGGTGGTTTTAAATTTTTTGCGGCGTTTTGAAGAGGAATTGAGTTTAGCCGTAAATGGTAGGAATGCACTTCACGACGGTGGGCATCTGTGTTCCAAATTTGGAAGCTCTACCTACAGCAGAACTTGAGTTAGGGCGAATGAAAAAAACGTAACAAGAAGAAGAAGAAGATGTTGAAGAAATTCATTGTTGAAATCTATGCTACGGTCTTACTAAGGGGCTATCGCCCCTTAAATGCGAACTAAATTTTGATCAAGAACTTATCACAAGCTTCACTAGTTAGTTTAGTGTTCATATAAATTATATCAAATGAACTATCGTGAGATGAGGAACATTTTGGTGGCATCGGGTATAACCTAGATTGTAAAATAAAAATGCTAAAAAATTCGCATTATTGTTCAAAACGGATGCATTTCATATGGTCCAATGTCATTGTTAAACACATGCTAAGCGTGTGGAATTAATATGCTAGGTATACATTGTCATCTGATCATTACTATACTGTCGAAGGACAACATCACAGGTCAAGCAGTCTTGGAAATAAAACTTCTGAAATGTCTGTTTTCCACTAATTTGGTCATCTTTGGGGTCATTTTTGTCAATGTGGGGCTGGGTTTAAGTTACCAGAAGCGTCTTTTCATGCATAACATAGCGGTATAAATGGTTCACTGGCAACATCAAATAACGTGGAGTAACCTATAGAGGGCTTTTCCGGACATTTCATGATTTATTATGTCCATGTCTGATTGACCTACTTGATGTTGCCCTACAGTAGTAATGATCAGATGACAATGTACCTACCATATTAATTCCACACACTTAGCATGTGTTTAACAATGACATTGGACCATATGAAATGTGTCCGTTTTGCACAATAATGCGAGTTTTTTAGCATTTTTATTTTACAATCTAGGTTAAACACGTTGCCATAAAATGTTCCTCATCTCACAACAGTTCATTTGATATAATATGAACATGAGGGCACAACAATAACTTCACCTGAAATAAATGGACCTTCCGTCTTCATTGTTTCTGAAAGACGTTGCCATATCTCCGTGGGATTTTCACCTGGGAGGCTCTTAACTTTATTTTTGGCAACACTTCAATGATTTTTATATAAGGTGAAGTGGGGGAAGTGCATACACGGGGTAAGTGCATATATTGTGCCGCCATATTGGAAAGAAAATGGCTGACGACACCAAGACGCGGGGGATGTTATGTGCAGCTACACAAAGAGTGCCTGACGGGTTTTGGTGTCGTCAGCCATTTTCATTCCAATATGGCGGCACAATATATGCACTTACCCCGTGTATGCACTTCCCGCACTTCACCTTATCAAATTATGAGATGGTCGAGCCACCAACTTGTCTGTCTTGGCATGGAATGACCCAACTATTATTATTATTTTGCTGCAATTGACTACTACTTTGCACATCATCATTATCAGGATCGGACTCTGAATCTTAGGTAGCCTACTCTCATCCACATTGGCGTCATCAGGCAAAAGCTCAGTATTTAAGCCCGACTCGTGAGACACAGCTGCTCGCAGCTGCAACCTACGCGCTGCCGTATTCTATTTGAAGATGGAGGGTTAGGGCGGTTTTGCTGCAGAAAAGGCATTCATAACCTTGCCGCAATAAAAACATTGTTTGATTTCTCACCGACAAATGGCAGAAACTGGACAATCTAAGTGTATTTACGCGGACGACATTATCCTTCTTGCTGATAACCCCCTCTATCTCCAGCAAAACCTTTGAATTATGCAGCAATTTTTTCACGAGAACCTGCTAAATTTAAACACCAAAAAACCAATGTGATGTGTTTTAAAAGAGCCGGCAAACGCCCAGGCATAACTTTCTACTGGGAGGCAACACATATTCTTTGGTCAAATTCTTATACCTACCTGGGGGGTTCCCTTCTCTGCCAGCGGAAATTTTGCCATTGCTAGTAATTACTTCAAATCCAAAGCAATAGTAGCAATTAACAGCCTTTGGCCAGCCTTGATGAATTTAAAGCTCCGTGATATTCAGGTTGCTCTCAAACTATTCCATGCTCAGGTAGTCCCTGTTCATTTTTATAGCGCCCAAGTTTGGGGGGTATCTAAAGTTAATGTTCTCAATCAAGTGCAAAATTTCCCCCCCCCCCCCCAAAAAAAAATAATCCTCCTTCTTCCTAGTAATACTGCTAATAATTTTTTTAACATATGGAAACCAGATTCCGCCCTTTATCATATAGATATTTTGGCCTTCTTTGTCGTTTTATAATCAAAATGAAAAACTTACCAGAAGACAGGCTGTTGAAAATTGCTTACCTTACTGTTCTGCGTAACGCGAACTCTACCACTTCTAAAAAAATAATTGGGTTACGCAAGCAAGGGTGTACTCTAGGTGACGTTGCACAGTGCTCCAGAATATTCAAATACCCGGACATAAATAGATTCTTAAACTTTGTAATGCAATGCCATTATTTGGTCCAACATATTCTTAGATAATGTCTTCATGCTGTGTAGTACATAATTTGACCCATATGTATTCATAGAGGTGTGCGGAGTCCCAAAGTTAATGGAAATTTTGCTTCAATTAAATAGTACATTTTCCGCCAGAATTGAAACGTTCATCATCAATATATTATATGAGGAATAAATATCAGATACTGTCATACCATATGAAGTCGCATATCAAGTAGTGCGTTGGTGACTGGGACGCATTGGACTACACATTGCCATATAGTTTGAAACATTACTCTGACTTCCTAGATGCAAGAAGCCCCCAGGCTTTATCTTCCTCCTCCACATGTTCCTTTTTTCGGTATGTAACCTCATTTCCAGACCCCTCACCCTACTTGTCGTTATTGACCCCAATTAAAATAACCAGATTAGTGGCAAACCCGCTTAGGCATCTATCACCCAGGCTTCCTTTAATGGCTCGTGTCAGCACTCTTGACAACGAAAACGACTGCACTTGGTGTAATCTAAATGAACCCTACTCTCTCTATCACATACTTTACAACTGGCCTTCTTATTTTATATGCCCAACTATCCTCCAGACTTTCACTCTCATCAGAAGAAGCCTTTTTACTCCATATATTTTTTTAAAAAAGTTGCTAAAATGATTGAACTGTGCAATTGAAAACATAACAACCCCCCCCCCCCTGCATGAATTATCAATGTGTTTTTTGACAAATGTTTTTGATCCATCTTTACTTCTTTTTTTTATGGTTAGCCCTGGCCATGTTATTGTACCCATATAACGGGTGTCTGATGTCCCTCTAAAAGGGCTCCGCCCTATCATGGGGTCAAATAAATAAATAAATAAATAAATAAATAACCTTGTATGTTGGTAAGCAAGGTCTGCCAAGAGCATAAGAAGAGTGACATAGAGCTGAGTGACCAACCTTAAAGGGACACTCCACTCAAAATGCAAGTTGGACTCTAAAAATCGGGCAAAAAATCCTGATTCCGAAGGTGCAATCGGTTTTTTTCTACGCGGAACAGAAAAGCCAGGACGAGGCGTTAAAGACTCAGAATTTGCGTCGTCTGCTAATGAGCTGCCCCGCCAGCCCAGTCCGCCACCGCCGTGAGCGCCGCCACTGGGCGCTAGGCGAAAGTGTTTAAATACTGAAAGTCGGGTCGGGTCAAGAGGTGGCGGGATAAACCTGTGGGACGGACCAAAGATGGCGCGGACCATGGCGTGGATCAAGATGGCGCAGGAATATGCCAATTTCTGCCCAGTCCCGGGAGAGGCGCTGCTGTTTTGCGGCAGATTCGAATTGCCTAACTTTGTCGGCTCGCCCTGACCTTACCGTTCGTCTCTCAGAAAAACTGCTTATACACTCGGAATCAGGATTTCTTGCCCGATTTTTAGAGTCCAACTTGCATTTTGAGTGGAGTGTCCCTTTAATGTGGGCGTACACGTTTTCATGTTTAAATATACCGTATTCAGTCAGCGAGTAAATACGTACACATTTCCTTGAGGGTTATTAGTGTATTTCAATTTAATGTGCATGATTTTAAAAGGTTAGGTTTCTAAAGGTTGCCCATTATTGCACTCCAAGTAGGCTAAGTCATTTTTGCACGCCAGACTTTCATCTGGAGTGCAAACTTTGCACCGGCCTGGACAAAATTTTTATGATTCGACTCCTATAGCATTAGATTAATAAACTTCCTACAGTATCCATAAAAGTACAACAGAATGAGGCGTTTCCACATGTCGATCAATCGGTGAGAGACAACGGCGGGTGAAAAAAATATTCATATTATAGGATCACATAAAATGTCCTTTAATAGACTATTGCATCTTCCTCCTCCCCATCATGTTTTATATCGTAAAAATAGAGAACCCATATGCACAACACTCCTATACAAGTTGCATTTCAGTCATCAGTCATGTGTTCTCATCCGTCCCATCACCACTGGGACATATCACCATTTTTGTTGCCATCCGATTGCGGTCGCGTGGAGTCAGTCCAGTGTGACGTTCATTTATAAGGTAGGTCTATATATGTTACTACTACTTTTTCTTGTTCTTCTGCTTCTTCATCTTCTTCTCTTCCCTTTTTCTCTCCTTCTCCCGCAGGTTCTTGATAAGTTTGTATGAGAAGTATCCTGCAAAAAGAATAATCCACTAAAGTCATGGTTGAAATCGCATATTGTGTGGGATATCTTTTACAGCTCGTACGATTGCAACATCAGTTCCTGTAATGATAGTGGGATCGTTTAAAAGGTCCTCTGCGTGATGTATTTTGTGCATGTGTACAATCGGAGTAGCCCCAATCAGCTAAAAATATATAACGCCTTATGAATGCCTGTACTATATTCCAATTTATATGGCTATGGGGTGTTTATTACTAGTAGGTCCAACGGCAGTCAGCAACGGCAGTCAGCAAAACAAGTCAAAAATGTAGCCCTGAGAAATGTCGAAGGACCAACTGGTTACGTGGTAGACGACCAGAAACACTGGGCTGCCCACAAACACACGCGGCTACACACACCGCACCTCTTTATAGGAAGATTCCCTGACAGAATGATGGACCCACTCACCTTACAATAGTTGCCTAGGGAGCAGGATATGAGACGATAATATTATTATTATTATGACTGCGGAAGAGGCCGTCCCGCAAAATAGCATCCTGCTCCCTAGGCAACTATTGGAGCTGAGCGGTTCCTCCTATACCAGGGAATCTCCCTACAAAGAGGCGTCGCGTCGTGTGTGTTTCCGCATGTGTCTAGGACTCCAGGGGCAGACCAGTGTATTGGGATTTGGGATCTCTTTAGTTATCGCTAATATAGTCCAATGTTGTTACTTCTGTCTCTGTGTAGCTTTTTCGCCCCCACGGCCCCACTGAGGTGCTCAATTACACCACCAGCTGCTGGACCACACTTGGGAATAACATGCGCAAAAAGCTACACAAACTATCAGCTTGAGGCGATATTAGCGATAACTACAAGGATCGACAAGGACCCAAACATTGGAACAGAATATATATAAGTTTGACGACATAACTACCTGTAATAATAATAATAATAATAATAATAATAATAATAATAATAATAATAATAATAATAATAATACATCCGTGCGAGAGAAAAAAATTCTGTATAAGGGGACGTACATGCTGAAATTGTATTGGCGCCATTTTAAAACTGTACTGTTCCCGGTGCGCACTGCAGCAAAATTCCGAAACTTCGGTTTTGATTTTATGAACTCTTAGGTTCGCATTATTTTTATCAAGAAATACCCAGGAAGCCGAGGCACCACGCACATCACTGACGCACTTAATATGGAATGAGCCACGTTAAAATTACTATAAATACCAAGGGGTTAACCACTCGACTGTAAAGTGTACACTGGAGTACCAAAATTCAGGAGTACCTGGGAGTACCACTGCAGGTGTACAGTACACCGGAGTACCGAATGGTTAACCACTTGATAAATACTGTATATCCACCAGAACTGTAACATTCACCCGGAACAACCTGCTTGTGATCCGGCGTTTGTCGGCCTCTCTTTTCAAAAATATTGCACAAAATAATCCTGCCCATTTTAAAAAGTTGCCCATGATTGTGAATCAGGCCACGAACAAACTCAGCTCATGCGTCAAGAGTAGAAAGCTGCAAACAAGATGCTATCCTAAGTTTAATATTGCATGTTTGCCAAATATATACTGTCCTTAGCTGTAAACAATATTTTCACGCAGGACTGAGACTGAACGACTTTATACAATATGAATTATACGCAAAGTCTGGATACAATAGTCATTAATTACTATCAAAAGATGATGAACCTTAACACGACTGCTGACATGAAAATGTGAAGCGAACATTAAGTTGCCATTGCAATACTGCTTTGAATAATGACGTGCATTTTCAAATGATACCGTATATCTGCAGGAGTTAGGGTTAGCCTCTATGAGTGGAAAATAATTAGCAAGAATTGTTGGTGAAGCCTTAACTGTGATTAGTGAGAGTAGATACCTATGACCGAAGCGACGAGCAAGAAGGCCAAGAAGAAAAGTGGCCAACTGATGCTGGTTTGGGGTTTGAGGAAGGATTCCTTAAGTGTCTTCATCTGGTCTAGCACCTCCTCAGGGATTTCTCCCGTGGTGGGCTCATCCTCTGCGGCCATGGCTGCTGGTGCTACTACTGCTCTGAAGATGGAACAGCTGAGTGATTAGAACAGGACCAGCCAGCCAGCCAGCCAGCCAGCCAGTTCCGTTCCAACGCAACCCAGGTTGCCACGTATTAGATGCCACATGGGCTTCTGAGCGCAGTTTATCTCCACTTTCCTTATCGGTTTATCTCGTAGTCACTACGTAGTAGGCAGCCTCACTCGGCCAGCTCTCTTGCTCGACCTCACTCACTCACTCACTACACTACACTACACTACACTACTTCTCTATACTAATGGCTGAAAGGAGAGAAAGTGGATGATGGGGATAGGTTTTGCATCAGTGATTGCTGGGGAGGGAGGGAGAGAGAGAGAGAGAGAGAGAGAGAGAGAGAGAGAGAGAGAGAGAGAGAGAGAGAACAACACCACATACCGTACTGTTATTTGCTGGGCTAGAACCAGGGAGTATGTCACCCATTATTTTTATTTATAGCGCTGTCATGCCTGGACACAATAGTACCGGTATTTCAGTCCTAATATAGGCCTACATGTGAAAACGAGCATGACCTACATGAGCTACTCCTCCAGGTGAAAAACTCACTCCGTTGGTTCGCCTTCTCTTTAATACGACTTATTGCTGCTACAGTCATGTGCACCGGTGAAAGTCGGTCGCGATATGATCTCTTCCAGTGGCGTAATGTAGTCCTTGACGCCTACTTTCTGATGGTCATGTCAGTTTTCTGCTAGACAAATAATAATATTACTAACAGTCCCGTCTGTACAGTTGTACAGTCTGTATAGTTTCGATATTTCTAACCCCTATATTTTTGACTTGCTTTGAGCCAACGAGTATGCCTACCATCAAACCGCTACCGCCACGGTAGCGGTTTGATCTGAAATTCACACTCACCCTCCTGTATAGTGCATGATTGTGGCGAAGGTTATCAAGGAAGTGGACAAATTCCAGTTATGCAAACGACCTTGCTGTAGTTATGTCATCACCCTTCACTTGATATATCCCCTCTACCTATTACTGTAGATTAGGGTGGAGCGAAAAAAACCAAAGTTGTCCGATTAAATCGCACGGGGTGTCAAAAGTTGTGTATTGACTAACAAGTATAGCACTGGTGAATTTTCAAATAATTTTCATACTTCTTCATTCCCCGCAAGAACCTTCAAGTTTCTCCATTATTGCGAGAAGAACACATGGCCAAAGAACGGATTTCTAGGCTCTAAAAACCCCGTAAATAGGTAGGCGTTTAGGTCCTGAAAACAGTTAAAATAGGCTCTTAAATAGGCACTATAAGTCAAGCAGGTCCTAATTTATTTTCAGTCCCATGCAACCTACACTCTTGGCCATGTAATTTTGCAACACCGTAAAAAATTAGCAGTTGTTCCACGTTTTAGTATTTTTATTATTATATGTCGGAGATGTGGCAGTACGACTTTATACGCTGAAAAATGACCTTTCACAAATCAACTGGATCTGAAACTGGATCATGAAACTGGATCTTGAAAAGTTAAATGTCTTGTACAGACAGTTCATCCAGCATGTTTATAGCTACAGATTCTTCGCTATTCACAGGTTGAAGCGGGAGGGATGACTTGAACGGAAAACAAGTAAAAACTGCCGAAAATATTACGAAATGGCGTCGAAAAGGCGTAAATAGGTGAAAATAGACGCTAATATGGGAGGCGGAGTGGTGCTGCGGTAACGCACGCGCCCCGGGTTCGATCCCAGCCCGGGGTTCCCCCTTCATCTCGTGCAGAGTTGGGCCATCTCTGGCTTCGTCTCGGGTGGAAATTTCCGCTAGACTAATCCACCCGGGGGAGTTCACAAAATGACCAATATACGACATTGCACTTGCACTTTGCATATCCCCTCCTACTTACCCTTGGAACAATTAAAACAGACACAATATGTACAGTTCCAAACATGGTGGTAGTCCACTCCCCTAACAAGGGCCCAGGGCCCGATAATGGGGTACAGTAAAAATAAAAAAATAAAAGAAAGACGCTAATAGGCAACTTTGGTCCCAACGTCCGAAATAGGCAATTTTAGGTTTTATAAAACTAAGATTTTTGAGGTCCTTGTGTTATGAAACGGATAGATATTTTGGTTCCGGTGGGCTGCCTATACAAAAGAAAAAGTAGGTAAAAACCTAGAAATCTGTTCTTCGCATATTATGACACTATGCAACTCGATTTGTGTCCATGGAAATTCGTCGACATTTCCATGTTCCTTACGTCACTGGTAACTCGTAATTACCATTCATTTTGTCTGAAAGTTGTTTTTGACCTCGGGGGAGTCAGAAAACAAAATCCCTCGAAATATACTGTATATAGGGGGTCATTCCGAATCAAGTAGGTCGTAATGTTGCTAGAACAACTAGGATTTTGCTGGAAAATATCACTGTACGTGACTATGCCATAACGCTGAATATCAAGTTTCAGCCATAATGCGCAATCCCGTGTGGAGGGAAAAAATCGAGACATTTTGAAAATTGCTGGTAGTGAAACCTTTTGTGGAGAATTTTTTCCAGATTTTTTCGGTTAGTCAAAGTGGTTAGAATCCAACGAACATACAGGGTGTGTCAGAGTAACGGGTCAAGCGCGCAAGAGGGGATGGAGAAAAATCGTGGGGGGCGATAACCCCGGTCGGTTTTATAAAACAATCAGTAATAAGGTAGTAGGCGCGATTTTTTATTACGGCATGACGTCACATCCTTTATGTTTGAATTGAACGGCGGGTGCAGTGTGGGTTGCACTAAACAAGGAGCTCTCATGCTACCCGCGCAAAGCAAACTGTTAGTAGTTAGTGTACAATACTGTGAAGTACTGGGGCGACACGGTGGCCGAGCGGTTAGCGCCGCAGCCTTCCACCTCTAAGGTCCCGAGTTCGATCCCCGGGTCGGACGGAGGATACTTATGTGGATAGAGTTTCGATGGGTTCTCTCCGTGTTCGCGTGGGT
Source organism: Catajapyx aquilonaris (assembly GCA_000934665.2). Lineage (NCBI taxonomy): Eukaryota > Metazoa > Arthropoda > Diplura > Dicellurata > Japygidae > Catajapyx > Catajapyx aquilonaris. Next base: position 21,444 of record JYFJ02005084.1, read on the forward strand.
TTTCTCGGGGTTCTCCCGTTTCCTCCCACTATCAAAATCCATCACATTACAGGCAAATGATTAAAGTCGGGTTTTCAAAAGATGATCCCCTAAAAGGCCCAAGGGGCCTATCACGGGGTATCCATTATTATTACTGTGAAGTACTGTATCGCACATCATGACAGGTGCCCCTCGTAGGCCTACCGCATGGCAATGGAGGAAGACGTTCTGGATATGGTAGCCATGAACCCATCGATCAGCACCTGTCATGATGTGCGATGTAGTACTTCACAGTGTGTGGAGGATCATCATTGACGAAGGGCTGTACCCGTACGTCGTACCTTGTGCATAAGGTGCACGACATTCTTCCTACAGACTCCGCTCCGCGGGTGGAGTTCAGTCGCTGGTATCGGCAACGATGCGAGGCGGAAACAAGTTGTTACTTCGCCGAACGGGTGCTGTGGACAAATGAGGCATGTTTCACACATGACGTCCACACTTGCAGAAACGCTCATGTGTGGGCGTATGTGCTTGACAATTGACAATTGACATGCCTATGGGGTGGTATGGGCGCGTAGTAATCTGTCGGAAGAATGTCGTGCACCTTTGCACACGGTACGGCGTACGGGTACAGCCCTTCGTCATGGACAAAGGTTAAGAAGGTCAGTACGGACCTGTTATCTGCCCTTCGCCCTTTCCTTTTGGCGGCCACCAGGTCTTACAGAACCACGCCCAGTCATTTGCTTTGTGTCCTTACTGGCACCCTGCCTCCAGCACTTCAGGCCAATGCCATTTGGGAGGCCCGTAGGACATCTCAAGCCGAAGCTGCACGGGGACTTGTGAGACTACCAGTTCCTATGAAGGACTCTCCTCCACCATGGAGATGGGTGAGGCCCAACATCTGTACCTGGGAAGGGGCGCCTGCTGCAGTAGATCTTCTACTGTTCACGGACGGCTCGGTCATGAGGAGGGGAGTTGGAGGCGCTGTGGTGGTCATGGATGGCGAGGAGCAGGTCATCAACTACGAGAACACCCCTTTTACTGCATCAATCGGGATCTTTGACGTAGAGCTTGCCATGATTGTTAGGGCCCTGGAGATTGCCATCTCTTCTGCACCGAGGAATTCGGTTTGGGTGATCTCTGATTCTATGTCGGCGCTTCAATCAGTGGTGAACCCCCGATCCTCTCACGGACTATAGTCCAATATGCACAGAGACTCTTGAGAGAAGCTAGCCAGGACATTAGTCTCCATTGGGTTAAAGCGCACCAGGGGACCCTAGGCAACGAACTGGACGATCAGGAGGCCAAGAAGGCCACGTTGCTTTCGGTGGGTCGCCGTTTCCTGCCGGAATCATCCCGGAGTATTCGTCGCCGTGAATTCCGTACGGCGTTGGAAACCTGGCAACAGGGATGGGAGCGTTGTCGGAACGAGTGGTATTTTGGCTTCTTCCCGGCCGTATCCATCAACAGACACATACACGGCCACCTTGCCAGAATCATCTCAGGTCACGGGCCCTATAGAGCATATCTGCGTCGCTTTCACCTTGGAGAGTACAAGGAGAGTGGAGTTGACGAGGAGGAGGGGGACAGTGTGATTGCAGACCGCTGTCCGTGCAACGGAGGGGTGCAGTCTGCGAGGCACATCATTTGGGACTGTTCTCTTCCAGAGGTGACAGGGGCCCGACGGGATTTGCGTCGAACTTCGGTGTCCAAGGGGTTTGGCTGGCCCTGTTCCAGAGATGCGCTCGTTTCGGATCAGCTGCTCCCTACCTTCAACCAATTCTATGCCTGGTGGTGGATCACTTATTATCGCAGATGAATGCTGGTAGGGGTCGGAGACGACAACAGTATGAAGAGCATGATTCCTCCTGAACAGAAGAAGACGTACAGAAGAAGACGGACAGAAGAAGACGGACAGAAGAAGACGGCCTGGTGAGTGGTGAGCCTGCTGTTGTTAATTGTTGATTAATGTTGATTTGTTTTATGACCTATATGGCTTTATGTATGTTGAGGAGATTTGTTCATTTGAATAAATAGCGGGAAACGGGCTGTAGGACTTGAAAAGGTTAGGACAGCCCTCATCCCCTTTTCCAGCCCTTCGTCATGGATGATCCTCCACACACTGTAAAGTACTGTATCGCACATCATGACAGGTGCTGATCAATGGGTCCATGGCTAGCATGTCTAGAACGTCTTCCTTCATTGCCATGCGGTACGAGAGGCACCTGTCATGATGTGCGATACAGTAGCCTACTCTTTACAGAACTGTACAGTGTACACTAACAGTTTGCTTTGCGAGGGTAGCATGAGACGCATTATTCAGTGCAACACACACGGCACCCGCCGTTCAATTCAAACAGAAAGGATGTGACGTCGTGCCATAATAAAAAATCGCCTACTACCATATTACTGACTTGCAGGTTACCCGGCGTTGCCCGGGTATGTTGGGGTGCTGGTTGAGGTAGGGGTACGTATATTTTAGGAAGTTTGTTTGTTTGTAAATTTCCCTTCCATACACTCGAATCTCGATATGCCTTAAAATAGGCCGTATAAGTTACAATAAGCCAAAGTTTGTCACTACCTGCTTCGGTTATAGCGTAGTCGACGCAGATGTGCTGATTGCATGTGTAAAAAGAGGAATGCGGTTAGACGAGTTGGCCCAGGAAAAGACTGTAAAGCTGTGTGTTTTTTCCAGAATTTTTGACCCCTTGACTCCCCAACCCCACCTATCACCCCCACCTCGTTCCATATGTTTGCCCTGAAGAACTTTAGAAATTGGCGGATGCGGTGAATTTACGGCGATGGGACGTGTAAGAAAGAGAGGCGCAAGATATAGATGCAATAAATGCTGGGTGGCAGGAAATCGATGCAAATGCAAACCCCTGATTTAATTTGCTAGGTATTGTTGCCCAATGGCATCACCATGGGATTGGGAAATTGGAGAAAGAGCAATAATTGAGGAACTGTCTGCAATAAGTGGGTATCTCCATAAACCTATGTGAAACCAGCTAGTTTAGATATTTAAAATCCAGGGTGTTTCACTAGGTAGTCATCTCAAAGAATCGACGATATTTTTCTTACCACTATACTTGAAATAATTATGATGTTTGGTTTAAAAGTTACCTTAGTTCATTGGAATATAGAACTATTCGCAATAAATGCTGTACATGACCTCAACAATCTCCATACTCACTCGAACGCGACTCTACCCAACCCTCCTTATTATCGAATCAATATCCTCCGCAGCATATCCTCATAAATGGTCCGGATTGCTGCACTTATGTTGCTTTCCAAGTCTCCAAACCTCGAGGCTCACTGTTGCAAGCACAACTCTTCAAATATCCCCATTCTCCGTTCTTTTGACAGGTGGAAACAGGATATCCGGTTTCTTGTGACAAAATCGTGGTGACTTTTTCGCTCATTCCAGCAGCCTGCGTGTGCTTCACTTTTTCGATTTTTTCTTTATCTAAAGGAAGTCATCTATCACTGTATTGGTCCAAAACACTTGGTGCAGCAATCCTTACTATTAATGTCGATGTGCTGCGAAGGGCCTTCGATAATAAGGATCGTCTCGTCGAGTCGCGTTCGAGTGCGTGTGGAGATGGTTGAAAGACAGTCAATAAGTGCAGCATTTATTGAGACTGGTACTACATTCCCATGAACTAAGGTAAGTGTAGCTTCTCCTTTTATTCTCAGACTCCTCCATACAGACACCAGGCTTCTACACACACCAGGCTTCTCTCCACACTCTGTCTGGGGACCGCCGAACGTCACGGCCATCCGGCCAATCAGAGACGGGCACCCCCAGCGCCACATGAGAAGTGGCGGCATACTTTTGTACTACTAGGCTAGCAGACATCCTGGAATTTTCCCCTCCGCTGTGCCAGCAACGTGGGCCTTCTCGGTGACCGCCGCGCCGCCCGGCTCTTGCCTATTGCCGATCCACTTGAGCGCAGCCCGCCACTTGCCGCCATCGCCGTCCGTCCTGCAGAGCATTGACTTTAGAGATTAACTAATTGCTGTAAAACATGGGTCTACAGTTACGGTCGACGTATACATGGATGAATGTTTCCTACAACATGTATGATAAAACAAAAAAAAAAAGAGGGGGTGGCTTAAGTTACCCCCCGATATGGGGTAACTTAAGCCAGCAGGAAGAATTCAGTGTTTCGCTTATGTTAGACGATGACACGGTAACAAAGTCCGTTCACAGGGCGAAAATAAACATTTGCATATTGCTCCAGAAATTTATTATTCAAAATTTCAGTTCATATAAGGGAAAGTATGGCGGCCTCTCTTTATGCTCACCGGCTGTACAGAACAAACAATATTTCTGATATGTGAACATACATTTCATCATCAACAATGCTCCCAACTAGGCAACTACTAGGGCTGTGCGATATCCGAAAAAATATCGAATCGAAGTCGATATATCGAAAATCGAAAAACCGACATCGAAAACCGACATCGCAAAAGATCGAAAACCGACATCGAACCGACATCGAAAAATATCGCAAATCGACATCGAACCGACATCGAAAAATATCGAAAACCAGCATCGCGATATTCGATACATCGCACATGCCAAGCGTCGGATATCGCAACTTCGATATTAGGAAAATATCGTATCGACAGTTGATCGAAATATCGCTCAGCCCTAGTAACTACTACTCTCCTGACCCCCGCAGAAGCTAATCTCCGCACTTCTTGCCAGGCTTGGAACAAGTGGCCTATGTTACCCCGTACATGACGCAACGATTAATTTTTAAGTATACAGGGTGTCTATTGTAACTCTGCAAAGACTTTCAGGGGTAATAGAGGGGACCAAGACAAGTATTTTTGACATAGGAACCCGTGTCCGGAAACGCCATCTAGAGGGGGTTCATAGACAAGGAAGGGATGCGCTCAGACGCGTCAGGCGCGTCAGGCGCTAGGCGAGAGGACTGTTTTGTTGATAGATGGCGCTCGGATAGTAACCAACGATGCGATGTGCCATAACCTGGCAATAGCAGAGCCATCTAGCAACTAAAGTACGCCTCCTAGGAGATGCGCGGATAGTCAACAGCTGTTCTGTTGTTGCCAGGTTATGGCGTATCGTGTTGTTGTTTACTTACAACGACGCGATACGCCATAACCTGGCAACAACTGCGCGCCATCTATCAACAACACAGTCCGCTCGACTAGCGCCTCTCGCGTGACGCGTCTGAGCACACCCCTTCCTTGTGTATGAACCCCCTCTAGATGGCGTTTCCGGACACGGGTTCCTATGTCAAAAATACTTGTCTTGGTCCCCTCTATTACCCCTGAAAGTCTTTGCAGAGTTACAATAAACACTGACCCTGTATATTGACACCAAAATGGAAATTTAAGCTATGCAGTATAACTACCTTAAAAGGACTGTTGCAGGTTGTTTCATCATCTTTATAGCGAATTAAATTCAAACAGACGATGTTGGCGATGAAAGTTACGTATAGGGTAGCCTATTTAAGGGGCGATAGCCCCTTAGTAAGACCGTAGCATAGATTTCAACAATGAATTTCTTCAACATCTTCTTTTTCTTCTTGTTGTTGTTACGTTTTTTTTATTCGCCCTAACTCAAGATCTGCTGTAGGTAGAGCTTCCAAATTTTGAACACAGATGCCCACTGTCGTGAAGTGCATTCCTACCATTTACGGCTAAACTCAATTCCTCTTCAAAACGCCGCAAAAAATTTAAAACCACCGAAAAATACGTCTATATTTTTTTGCTCAATAACTATTCGGAATTCGGTTCCCTCATCAAAAGGTCGAAGGTGCAGTGGGATGGTGCGGATCTATGTTCAAAATCTCACAGTTCCCACTGCTACAGGATTGGAGGTGTGATTTTTTTACCTGTTATTTTTTCTGTCATTAATTCATTTGTTCAATCCCATCACCTAGAAACGACAATCTTGTTTACCCACTAGCTATATTGTTATTAGCCAAATGTTACCCTGCCGCTGGTGTGAACGCATTGCACTTATTACAGATTTACAGTTGAATCCGGATATAACAGCCTCGGCAATAACAGACTTGGTTATAAAGGCCGTCCCGGCATGCTTCCATTAGGCACTGTGTATTTGCACTCCTGATGTAACAGACTCATTTTCACCTCACCTCC
>JYFJ02005085.1:0-27251 GCA_000934665.2 Catajapyx aquilonaris
ATATATATATATATATATATATATATACGATAACAAATTATATGCCCTTACAGCAAGAACTAGTGATGCACAGAACTAACTCAGTTTTGATAATAGATCAGGAATAATATTTGAAATGAGCTTTTGAAAAATGAACTCCTTTTAAAATGTAGCGTGTTCCTCATTTATTAATAAACCTTTTCCCACCTGCGCAAAACATATTCGCAATATATTGTACAAAAAATATTACACTTCACAATACTGCGCACCAACCGAAATAATTCAACATGTTAAGTCTCTTTTACAATCTCATAGTGCACATTCACACGAAACATGCCCTTAGATCAAGTGAGACTAGCAATATGAACCCTTTGGTATATAGCACTACTGACAGAAACGTGCAGAGTGCATGAGTCGTCTCTGACTTCGTCTCGGGTGGAATATCCTTAGACTAATCCACCCGGGGGAGCTCACAAAACGACCACATTTCAGACAAGGCACTGCACTTGCACATCCCCTCCTGTCATCCTGCCCGCGGGCCCGGGCGTTGTAAAAATAGGATTCCAACTTGTAATAACACTTCAATAAATGTCTGGCAGAAAACCCCTAGGGGTACGCCTATCACTACTGACAGAAAAGGTCACCCATTGTACATGGAGTTGCTGAATGAAACTAGGCACAATAATAATTTATTATAGACAGGTAAGTTATTAACCAAAATGCAAACCATTTCGGCCTATATAAAGACACAAGGTCAAAAGTTATGACTTCTCGATTTCAACCCGGACAGCTTACGTAAGCGAGAAGGGCAGATAAAAAGAAGCAGAGCAAATTAGCACTTATGCATGTTTTTAATGAAATGTTCAAAACAAAACCCATTTGTACAATGACACATCTCACAAACTATAAGTTTCATTCAGAAACTCCATGTACAATGGGTTTGCAGGGAATTAGGGGGCCGGTGACGCAATCTTGACCTTTTCCCCGACCTTTCTAGTTCATTCGTGAAATTTTCTTATTCTGAGCATGCATCAGAGAGTGTCACCGCTATTACACTGCTGACATTTGTTGCTAAAATGAGCATATGTTGAGAGTTGCCAATTTTATCGAAGCATTTATGGAAAATTGGTGACTCTAAAGGAATAAAGCATCCTTGTGATTGTCCTGCGAATACAGTAAAACTTTTATAAGTCGAATCTCCATGGGGCCGGGAAAAAACTTTCAGTTATAGAAGATTCGAGTTAGGGAAGTTTGGATTTTCAAAAGCACAGAACTCTATAAGGAAGCCTACCTTTATATCCAGCGACGAAAGGGCGGGTTCAAAACTGAAAAGTAACTATCATTGTCACACTTACAATGTTCCTCGTTGTTTTGGTGTAAAAAAAAATCTCCGTTATGTACATTTGCCTACTCTTAGATCGAGTCAAACACTTCTTTCGGTGCGTTTGGTAGACTGAGATCAAGAAATTTAGCCTGTCTGTACATGTGGCCTACTCTCGACCCTTCGGCTGGGAAATGAGAAAATTTTCCGTACTCGCCAACATGAACTTGGACTTAGGGAGACTGAAAATGCATTGATATCCCATCGTAAGGCCCTGCCTGCTCTTCGAGTTATGGAGAACTTCGAGTTATAGAAATTCGAGTTAGGGAAGTTTATTTCCTATTCTTTTACATTGTGACCAACCAAGCTCGTCATTTTCTTCGACTTATAGAGAACTTCGACTTATGGAAGTTCGACTTATAGAAGTTTTACCTCAAAACGACAACATGATCCTACAATATGTAATTATTGTATCATACTGGGAACATGATCCGTGTGTGCCGTGTGCCGTGTGCCGTGTGTGAGTGGATGCTCGTGTGAGAAAGAGTCCTGATAGGTTATTTCCTTGTTGGCCAAGTGTTATAAAAGTAGAGCCTATTCAGCTGGCTAAGACCAGCTCTACAGTTCCCTCTAGCAGCATATATAACAAGCGATGATATTTCTTTTTTCCAACAGAGGTCGAAAATCGCTGTGTACGCCCGGATGTGGGAGTTCATGAATTCCCGAAAACACGTGTTCGTGGACACGTATGACCTGGGCATCAGGCGAGTGCGTCAATACAAAGGCAAGTACGCTCTTTTGGTCGAGTCCCCAAAGAACGACTACACCAATGAGCGGCAACCTTGCGACACCATGAAAGTTGGACGAAATTTGGATGCTAAAGGATTCGGGGTGGCCACGCCCCTAGGATCACCCCTCAAGTCAGTATATTACTTCTGTAACCATTTGTTACATCCCCACCTCCCCAGGCCCACCCCCAGCAGAGCTATTCATCTCCACTTGGTACAGTGCACTTGCCATGAGATTCACTTGTGCGAATACTAATTCGAGTTATTGCTATCTTTTAGGCCTAAGTAATCGATACTCCTCGCTTTGGGTCACCACTGTTAGGTTACATCCCTCTCAAATGGCCATGAGATAACTATAGTTCCACACTTTGAATGGACAACCAAAATTCATATCACCTGTGTGTGAGGGCTAAGCTTCTTCTAAACACAAATATTCAAACCATCACAGCTTCCGAGAGAGGCTATTTATTTTACAGGCCAAGAGCACGGTCTTATAATACTCAGGTCTGGTCACTCCCCCTCTTATCGTGTTCTGGGTTTGACGGTTGACGGGGTGGTAATGCGCTTTTTGGCCGCTGCAGCGCTGAACTGCTGCAGCGATTACCGTGTGCCTAGCGGGGCTCATTTGCACTTAACCCTGGAACCGTGCCGTGGGGTCTTTTTGGACCCCAAGGAATTAAAATGGATTAAAATGATGATTACAATGAACTTTTGCAATTTTTTACAGTATGTAACAGGAAGTGCATGTTCATTTTGAATTAGCGATCATTTTAGGCATAGTTCAAAGAATGATTGCATATAGTCAATACATTGAAAAGTATTATATAAAAATTAATAAATATTAAAATATGGATTGGGTCCGAAACGATCCCACGGCACGGTTCCAGGGTTAATATAAGACACGGTAGCAGCAAGGTTGCACAGTTGCCTACCGTGTCTTCATTACTCGCATTACCACCCCGTCAATAGAGCTTGGGTACAAGTGTCAGGGGGCTGATCAAGAGGTTGAAGTTCTTTTAGCCACAAAAAAAACTATTCAATCTTTTCATGACATTGGCATGTGAAAAATCCTTAACGACATGTACGAAGCGAGAGGATCTTTATTCTTCTTCTTCTTCTTCTTCTTCTTCTTCTTCTTCTTCTTCTTCTTCTTCTTCTTCTTCTTCTTCTTCTTCTTCTTCTTCTTCTTGCCGCCGCTGCTGCTGCTGCTGCTACTACTACTACTACTATTATTATATTATTTTATATCATATTATATTATTGGTAGGCCTATATTACTTATTGGCTATAAATTATTTTATTTTAGTGTCCTACGAACGTGCCCATAGGCACGTTTGTGATTCTCCTGCTTCTAATTATTCTAGGGACCAGATCAACCTAGCCGTTTTGTCTCTGAAGGAAAATGGCGACCTGGCACGGTTCCACAACAAATGGTGGTACGACCGGAGCGAGTGTCAGCATACCGACAAGCAGGTAAGATCATGATCGTTTCGTTGCGCATGAGGTAAATCAAAAGCCATGCAGTGTATGTCATATATCAAATTAATGTGCTTGCAATCTCTTACCTGTAAGTATCGCCAGCACCTATATAATCATAAATTTAATTTTGGTTACAATACTAATCCAAGTTGATATTTTTTTTAAATTCCGATGGAAAGCTATTGCAGCCTCCTGGTAGAAGCCGTTAACAGCGGACTTGTGTGGAATTACACGGGAATATAATAAAGTGCATGCAAAGCCCTCAACACAACCTAATGCAATTTGAGTTTGATGACTCCGCGGTCTGGACATTAGCAGAAATTTCCGGCTATGAAAATAACCTCTAGCAGGCGATAATATTGCAAGTCAAGAAAAAAAGGTTTGGCAGGTGCGACACGAAAGCAGTCAGGTTTTAGTGCAGGGGTGGAATCGAAATCATGGCAATGTCACATAAAACTCGGTTGATTTACGAGCCCTACATTCCCTATCCTTACTCCACCACTCCCTCTCCCTTCTGTCGATCCAACAAGTGCCGCCTTCCATCAGACTCGGCTTATAATGGCCACTATTTCTTTTGAGATCCGGATATCGATCCCAGCGACTCGAGTTCAAGTCATCGGCCCTGTCCGAGCAAGACATTTCCAGGCAATTTGACCCCCTTCCTCCCCCTCCCCCTTCCCCTTTCCCAAGCTATAAATAGAGTCATTTTTGGAAATGTTTTGAGTTTTGTTGCCATTGGTGGCGGGGTTTTCCTTACTTCGCCCAAATTCCACTTAGCATGATTCAATACGAGGCAAACGACTCCTTCGCATGTTCACGATCGATGTTAGAATAGCGAAATGAAATTAATAGGAACTTAATTCCTGCTGCTTGATTCATTGTTATAGGTCATGATTGTAGTCAGGGCTTGGAATTTTTATGGTATCAGATCTGTTGAGGTACAGTATGCAGGGTGCCCGTGAACCGACTAGTCAGACCTGTACCCGTGGCTCAATTGACACCAGAGGATCATGTTATGTAGAGGAGTCATTTTGTCTGGGCAGCCTCATTGATGAGATAATATATTGATCATTTGCGATTCCCTTCAGAGACCCTGGGTCGGTCATCAGGGCACCCTTCGGCCATCCCTATTGCGTGTCAGTGTGTACCATGCGACATGCCAGTAGCCAAATGGGATCGCTGCTATTTTAACGATGATACGATTTCGGGCTGAAGGTTTCCATACCTCCCAGGATACTTTGTACCATTTTGTACTTGTACTGTGAAGGCAATTACTTCAGTAATGAGGCTGCCCAGACATAATGACTCCTCTACATAACATGATCCCCTGGCGTCAATTGAGCCACGGTTACAGGTCTGACAGGTCAATTCACGGATACCCTTATAGTATGGATCAAATCTTTCAGATAGAGTAACTAAAAGTCTCGTTTAACTAAAATCATTATGTATAACATTCTCATATTCGTGCAAAGCAATACCAAAATTAAGTACTCATATACCGGTACATACAGTACATTGATTGTTTCCTACATTACATTAAAGGGACACTCCACTCAAAATACAAGTTGGGCTTTAAAAATCGGGCAAAAAATCCTTATTCCGAGAGTATAAGCAGTTTTTCTGAGAGACGAACGGTAAGGCCAGGACGAGAGGTCAGATTCGTAAAATAATAGTCTCCTGCGCAGCGAGTGGTGCCGAACCACAAGCCTGGACGGGGCTTTCTAGTAGCTACAAGTAACTGCTAATGACACGTCCCTCGCCTAGGCCTGTAGTGCGTGCTACACCTAATTGTTTAACAACAAAATGAGTAGGCTAATGTTGTAGCCTGGCATACACAAATAGTGCTTCAAATTGGAATTAGTAATTGAAACAGAGCCATTAGCACTCTTCTGGGCCCTAACACATATTAGCTGCTATTCTCAAACGCGTCGCGGTTATTCCATGACGGTGCAGTCCAGTGAATCTGTTCCGGGACCGAATATCATGGAAAAAGCGAGTGCGCGACCTGATACGGAGGCTAACGAGGTAGTCAGGAGCCACAACGGTGCGGAGAAGGCATCACTTAGCTCCGACGGGGGGAAAAGCACGTTGAGCACCTTTAATTCGCGCCATCCCCTTGTCTAGTTCCGCCCGATTCGCCTTCCTCTGGTGGAGTCGCCACCTGCGCCGAGCGCAGTTTTCGAACGACACACTTCCAGCTTTCACCCTGGCCTTGCCGTTCGTCTCTCATTGTCAGAAAAACTGATTATATCATCGGAATCAGGATTTTTTGTCCGATTTTTAGAACCCAACTTGTATTTTGAGTGGAGCTGCAGGACTCCGATCACAAGAGTGCCTGCCCTCGAGGACTATCCTAAAAAACCTGATAGATCAAAAAGGACAGAAAATGTGCCCATAACGAGGGACGAAACTAGTGAGCATATCGAGGTCTACGTTTCACCTGAAAGATACACACATTCTAAGATGGAGTTTGTGTTGCATTGGAAGGTACACCCAAGTGTTGGTCGTCTTTTGTCATTAGCCTGCCGACTTTTATCTCGATATTTTTTTAAACTCTAATTGTACTATCCTTTTGGGCCATTGATAGCCAGATAACACTGTATACATGTTTTACTGGATGGTTTTCCTTTTTATAAGCCCACGCAATGTCTTCCTAGCTTTGTTCCATATTCTTATCTCCAAAATGAATGTGTCCTGGATGGCATGACTTTCTTGCCCTATGGGGATGCTGATGGGTTGCAACGGACAGTTCAGCCCAGGAACCATGACAACAAAATAATAAAAGTAGATAAATGTAAAGTGTTGTTCTGAAAATTCACGTTGAAGTTTGAAATGACGCGGACATTAATCTGCGTAAAAATTTCAGTTACGGTACACGTAGAGTAGGCCTACTAGTATATTATTACGTTGCCCTGATTCATGCTGCAGATAAGCCCCTGTCACCTTCATCTTGGTGCAGTTTGTCAAATTTCTGGATAAAATTATAATAAACTAAGTCATGTCACACAAAATGCGGTCAGTTAATCAGAACTACTGAAGATGCGCGCTTTAAATAATTGATGAAAAATTGATGAAAATACTGAATGAAATACAGTTCCACGTGAGGTGTATTTTTCGCCGGACATTATTTTTTCGACAGATCCAGCTGGGTTTCCAATTATATGTCAATTATTACTGTAGGAGCTCATCCCATTTTTGAGTAATAAAATTGCTTCAAATATTGTAAGTTCAAACAATGTGCACTATGTCCAGCAAGGACAAAATCAACGATTACGGATATTTTAATAGTAGAGGGTGCAAAGTTGATCTTACTTGTGCAAGTTTACAGTACTTACAATTTTGCATCCCAGCAACGTCGTCTGGCCTTCATATTCCATAACTTTTCAACTATCCTTATCATATTTATGGGCTTTGGATTTGCATATTTTTTATTCCAGAAATAGGATGTGTTGAAACAGGCAATATTCTTGTTCTGGATACCCACGGAATTACGCATTGTAATTTTTTTCATGACAGCTACATTAGTATTTATCAGAGGTGATTCAGGGATTCATTTGATAAGCCAGAGCTCAAGTGGTGCCTCCATCGATCCAGCCAGGAAGCTCCCGGAATCCCTGGATCGAATAGGCATTGTTGTGTGTGACGGCCTACTTTGCCGTGTTGACGGGCTTGCAAGCTGATAAATTGTGAGATTGGCCGTTACTTTGTTGGTGCGGCATCACCCTCCCCTACTTTCCCCAGCCTCTCCCCTACGCTAACCCACCACCACCACCTTCCTCCATCCAGCAAACTCCTTGCACATCTCTCTCGCTCTCTCTGGCGCTTGAATTAATTAGAGGTGGGCTTCACTCTGGGACTGCAGAAGGAGTTAATTAGCTTATCAATCAGACCAGTGCTCGCATCCAAAGTCGGGCTTCACCCGCCTACCTACCTACCTACCTACCTACCTACCTACCTCCCCTCTCTCCCCTCCCTCCCTACCTCCTCCCCCCTTCTCATCCTACTTTCCCCAAACTGTAGCATCACCAAGAAGAGAAAATAATCAAGTGACAATATCGCGCTCGCTGGAGTAATGCACACGTGCTTCAGTTGTGCTCATTTCTGCCTTGGGGGGAGGCATCCGCGTGAAGACCAGCCTTTATCACCACCCTTTGATGCGCTTCCCTCCCCTGAAGGAAGAAATAACAGAGCCGATTGTTCAGTGCTGCAAAAACCTAGTGTACAGGAGAATTTCTCTTCTTTGTTGTACTCCCGCCAAAAGAAACGTTGATGTTGCCAAAAGTTGGCTATGGGTAATATGGAAACGTCGAGATGATGCCTTACACCAATCCATTTTGCACACTTTGATGGCAAGGAGAACAAGGGTATTGAGTTCAAGATTGTGCCTTAAGTGTTTGCTGTCTGCAATAATAACGCTCCATTCAGCTGTTCTGAACATCAAGCATCGTGATAAGAAAACAACTCATGTATTAGACCAACTTGCAAAGGTGCGTCTTTGAGAGTCTGGTATAGGTAATGACAAGTTTGCCTTTCTATATGAAGTAGATAATTTTTTATGTATGGAATTAATTTGTCGTGATGTTATATTCGTGTTCAAAGGCGTTAAAATAATATTCAATTCTGTCTTCGTACAGGCTTATAGCGTACCGGAACTCGTTGGCCCAAAGTAAGTCGAAAATGTATGGGTGAGAAATGCAGAGGGACCAACCGGTGCGGTGACGAGGTAGATGACCAGACGCATTGATCTGCCCCTAGACACATGCGGCAACACACACTACACCTTTGTGTAGGGAGATCTCCTGGCATACGGCCCGACAAACCTTACAATGGTTGCCTAGGGAGCAGGACATGGGATTACAGAAATGATACACTAAATATTGATAGGATTTTGAGTGGTCGTCTAGTGAATAGCATCCAGTGTTACGGTCACATCCTTCTTCCTAGACAGCGAATATCCATGCATGGGACGCTGATTGCCGGTCTCGCCACAAAAACTCGTTTGCCTAAAATAAGGGGCACCGAAACCTTCATCGTCGACTGCCTCGTTACCTGTTGGTCATGCGACATTTTTCTGACTCCTACATTTTACATTCTTTAGGCCCAAAGATTATATACACTGGCTGCCGAAAGTTCCATTAGTAACAAGATAACAGCAGTAAAAATAGTGATATTCGAGATTACACTGACTGTCAAATGCTTAAATGTCAGTTTAGAACAAGTCTCTTATTTCATTGACTTCAGGCAGTTTCCGATATGTTCCGAATCCGGAATATCATTGTTCAAACGTCACTTTGACTCCCCAAGTGGATGGTCTGTAAAATGCACTTCGACAAACAAATATTCGCCTGATGCCCTATAGAATAGCGGCTTGCACTGTAATATACTAGTAATATGTAACGACGTGACGCGACGCAAGGGGGCATCTGTGAACGGTGAACATGCATCGGGCGAGTTTGCATCGGGCGAATTTGTATGATACCCTGTAAAAAAAAACTGCCTCCAGAGAATACGAATCATGGCAACTGACCTTTTCAATGACACTGCCTGGAGTTCATTTTCGGATCGTTTTTCAGCAATACAAATTGAAAGAGCACGGTGAGGTAGGTTTTTCTTTTTGCGGTTACGATCAGTATATATTCCACATTAAATTTTAAAATTCTCATTTACTTATGATTTTTTTGTGGACTATTGAAAATTCTGCCATATGGGCCCATGTTAAATCGCGAACTTCTGAGCGCTCTAGTTCGCTAATTTGCACGGAGACGTGTATTTTTCTTTGCGCCATTGATAAGAGGACACGAAACTGCGTAACATATGTTTTTTTCATAAAATTCTCATTAAGTGACTCTAGCTTCATTTCCACCTTAAGGCCTCTACACAAATTCGGCGGAAGGCTGAGTGGGCGGAAAACGTGCGATTGGGGCGCGGAATGTGAGTGGTGGCAATATTCACAAATTCGGCGGTGGTGCTGCGGGCGGAAACTGGTGCGGTGGGCGGAAACTGGTGCGGTGGGAACAAAGATATCTGCTACATATAACTTCTAGATACATAACTGCTAAGAAAAAGTGAAGCCAGTTTGTGCTAGGGGTTTGTGCCAGTCGCCCAAAGCAAAGATGGCGGCTTTGGGCGACTTAGAACAATCTGCCGTGGTGTCCTGTACGTAGTTGGGCATCTTCAAGGGATGCCCCGCGCCCCTGGAAACGTCCCACTGCGGTCCGGCCCATCTGCACAGGGCCCGACCATAAGGCCGCTTCTGTTGCCCCGCACAAAGTAACGATGGCGCCATCTTTACTTTGGGCATGATTTGGCTTCACTCGGCTGATATGGAAAGGGATAGCGAGTTATGCATCTAGCAGTATACAGTATATAGCAGATATCTTTGGGTGGGAATCGCCCAAGTCCATCTGGATGGACTTTGCGATTGCACCTCTCAGGTTCCGCGCCCCAGACCACGCCCCCAAACGGACTCTTGCCGCCCGCTCAGCCTTCCGCCGAATTTGTGAAGCAGGCTTTAGGCTCCTTTGGAAGCCTCTAAAGCATTGAGCAGCTCTGTTCAGGAAGGCAAGCTCAGCTAATTTTTCCACACAGTCTTCAAGATTTCAAACCCAAACATTTTGCCAGTCTTACTGTGGTTTGCCACACCTTATGATATCTGATCCGATGTGAGATTTTCATCATATCGTTCTAGGGCCATGTACAGTACTATATTACTAGCAAAAATATGTCAGACAAAATAATTGAGGGTTCAATAATAATATTATGGCCTTATATGGTTTGGTTTGTTGCGGGAGCAACAGCAACTTCTGGCTATCTGGCATGGGGAGAGGGGGACTTGAGTGAGGAAAGGAGGCTTTTGGACAGTGGGCGGAAACGGAATAATGGGTCCGCGATAAACTCGGCGAAAGAAAACTCGGCGAATGACCATTCGGCGAAAATGAAATTCGCCGAACGTATTTTTCGGCGACAGGAGCATTCACCGAAAACGGTTTTCGGCGAAATTACAATTGGGCGAGCACACTTTTCGGCGACAGGACAATTCGCCGACTCTTTTCGGTTAATGGAAACAGCGAGTAATTTATTACCGCTAGTCGACTATGTCTGTCCAATGGGGAAGTATAGTCAGCCCTGTTGATATCTCCCTAATCACCTGACTTCCACGAAGCGTTGTGTATAATTATGCTTTGGTCATTATTCCCCTGACGCACAGACAGGAATGTTGCAAAGTGAGAGAAGCAGACCGAAGCTGGTGGAGTGTGGTTTTGTGTATGTGAAGGATAAGTCTCACGGAGATAAGGTGAGTGTTTAATTTCCGAGACCTACCAACGAAAACATCCTTGTATATTTGAAGAATGTGACTTATAACATCTCTTATTAGACGAATTATTATGTATCATTGCATATATGAAGAATGCTGTGACTCATAATATCTCTTATGAAGATGAATTTATATGTAATGTTTTACCAGAATAATACAGTACCTGCTACATTCTATCCGATCCATCGCTCCATTCTCTTCTGTGTCTATTTCTATCTCATCGAAAAGCTTTTTCAGTGAATTGTCCTGTCGCCGAAAAGTGTGCTCGCCCAATTGTAATTTCGCCGAAACCCGTTTTCGGTGAATGCTCCTGTCGCCCAAAAATACGTTCGGCGAATTTCATTTTCGCCGAATGGTAGTCGCCGAATGGTCATTCGCCGAGTTTTCTTTCGCCGAGTTTATCGGGAACCGGAATAATGCCGAGAAAATCCAGGCGAATACTGAGAGAATCTTCTGATTCGCGTGGATTTTTTTTTTTCACCTGAGGATCGAAATGGGACATCAGGAGTGGAGACTGAAATTGCCACACGGTTCCATCCTGGTCTGATGTGACTGTAAACCAAACTATTGTGATAGAAACTGACACTCACTATGTTTTGATGTGTGAGTTTTTCCTCCAACAAGTCAATTAATTTAAAAAAAATAGCCTACATACAGGTACATAAATATTCGTACATTCTTGAGGCATTTTTGTCTGTTACATACTCGTTTCCCCCATAACATTATACTTCTGAGACTCGTGCTGTGGCTGACATTCATACTGTATAATTGAAGGGGTCGGTGCAATACTGCCCTAACCCTCCCAAACCTGATTTTGAGAAAACTGCAGTTGAAAGTTTGAGAGGCCATATACATCCCATATACCATGTGACTTATTTCATTTGATTTCTCAGTGACCGATGGCAGAAACTGCACAATTTCAATGGATTTTATTAGATACATGAGTGTAGTACATGGAAGTGTGCTTAACTCAATTTGTGTCATTTGGTGGGTTAGGGCGGTATTGCACCGACCCCTTCAATTATGTTAGGCTCAAACCCCTAAAACGGCCATTGGGCGAAAAAAACATCCATACTGCAGAATGCTCTATGCCAAACCATCCATTCAGCAGAATGGATGGAGCATTCCTCAGAAACGTTTTAATGAAACAGCCAGACTCCGAAATGCTCTTTTAAAAATTCCAGAACGCTTTCCTGGGCTAAACTTAGACGTCAGGACGCCAATTTCGTGTCGGGATGGCTAGTTTAGAAGACGCCCATAACTCGTTGTGTTAGTTTCCTGTTTCCTACTATGCCATGTAGATGCTGGAAATAAATCGCCATATTGTTGTTTGGCAAATGGTTGAAACATTAACATTTGATGATGATGTTTATTTGCCAGGAATTATTACCTTCATCATAAGATGCGGGTTTCCAATGTTCCCTAGGTCCATTTGTGTCCTTTTGAGATTTGAGTTTTTGTTGTCATAAAGTATATGCAGGGTGTATCAGAACTCAGTGCCCCGACGTATATGACTGGCTTCCTAGCCAACAGAGGATCGATTTAAGTATAGGAGTCATTATGTCTGGGCGCCGCATTACTGACTGTGAGATAATTGGCCGCAAACATGTACAGTAGTACAAAATATCCTGTCGGTTAGGCCACCCATCGAACCCTCCCCCAGTCAGAAGGCTCTGGAAGGTCTGGGGGCGGGACTTTGTTGGTTTGTTGCCCACAGGTGGTAAGGCCTCTTTGGCTAGTCACACCAGAAAATTCTATTTAAAAGTCAGAAGGAGCGATTAGGCAAAAAATCGCTAAAGAGTGTATGTCAGTAATGAGGCTGCCCAGACATAATGACTCCTCTACATAAGTTGATCCTCTGGTGGCTAGGAAGGCAGTCATATACGTCGGGGCACTGAGTTCAGATACACCCTGTATATGAACTTATATGGATTGGGAAAAATCCTCCGATTTCGGTGCATGGACTTATAGGGACATTTGGTGTATTCTGACCTCAGGAGGAGGTGGGGAGTACCATAAGCTACCAATCGATGTCCTCAGCTCATTTTTCTTGAAAATGGACTTAGAGGACTTTGGAATCCGCCTCTAGCGTTCTTACAGGCACCGTTAGTCACACTTAGAATATTCTTACATTTTAGTATTACTTGAACGACATTTGCATTTCCTATCAGTGCAGTACTTTTTGCAACTGGAACTTACGAATCCCTGCTTACTACCTGAACTGAAAAGCTGAAGCCGATCGAAGAGATACAGATCTGGTGGAAGTAACTTCGTTCAGATCTATAAAATTGGAAATAGCAGGTGTAAACTCTTTGCGAGCATAGTTATTACAGCCTCTCTAAAACGCCTTCTTTGGTGCCCAACTGGTAGAGCCCAGATGCTTTAACGTAATCTAAAACAACTCCTGACACATTCCTATAGGAGCCAAGAACATTCTCGATCACCATCCTGCTGATTTCAATTTTATATATCTGAACGAATAAGTTCCTTCCGCCAGTTCTGTATCGCTTCGATCGGCTTCAGCTTTAAGTTCAGGTAGTAAGCAGGGATTCGTAAGTTGCAGTTGCAAAAAGTACTGCACTGATAAAAAATGTAAGCTGAATGTCGATCAAGCAATATTAAGTGGAATTCTAAGTGTCATTCGAACAGTGCCTGCAAGAACAAATAGACTAATAATTGAAGGATAACAGTGACTGGAAGAAGATGTAGAGTACTACTAATAATGGTAACAAATATTTGGATTCCTGGAATTCCTGGAAAATAAACAGCATCATCAAATGTAAAGTATTTCAAGCATTTGCCAAACAACAATAGGGTGATTTATTTCCAGCATCTTTATTTCCAGCATTATTTCCAGCATAGTGGGAAACAGGAAACTGCCACAAAGAGTTATGGTCGCCTTCTATACCAGCCATCCCGACACGAAATTGGCGTCCTGACGTTTAAGTTTAGTCCCAGGAAAGCGTTCTGGCATTTTTAGAAATAGCATTTTGGGGTCTGGCCGTTTCATTAACCTGCAGAATGCTCCACCTCAAATTGTCCATTCTGCAGAATGGATGGTTGGACAAGGAACATTCTGCAGTGTGGAGGTTTTTTTCGCCCAATTGCCGTTTTCGGGGTTTGAGCCTAACATATATACTGCTTTTATAGTCAAATTTAAACTAAACTCAAGCCATTTCGTACAATCCTGACTGAATTCCCAACTCTCAAGTTTCAGAGTTTAGCAGTTAATTAGGAGTGACCTTTTGGAAAACGGAGATATCTAACGCATCTTTTTGAAGGAAAAGTTTTGATTGAATGACGTAGTTCCTTATGCATGGGATGTAGTGCGCACTCGTTACTCTTGACCTTACTTCACCTAGGTCTCATTTAATTAAGCAAAATTCTCAATTTACCGCTCTATATTGTACTCTCGTTTTCACAGGAGGCTCAAAATGAGCTGTCCTTGGGCAACGTGGCAGGAATTTTCTACATTCTGATTGGTGGGTTGGTGTTGGCCATGGCCGTCGCACTCATGGAATTCTGCTACAAGTCCAGGCAAGAAGCCAAGCGTGCCAAGGTAAGCTAACTCAAATTTTCTACTTTGCATGTCTGAAGCTGTGTTCATCACGCCGATCGTGACCTTTTTCTTGCCATTTCAATCAATAGTAACATGAAGGTATACCGGTATCATAGGAAAAATTGCATAATATTTCAATAATGTTTATATCATGCTCTCAATAACACGCTGACTCCCAATATGCAACACTGCAACATGCAATTGATCAGCTTGCAACTTGTCAGTGGTTACATTGGGAGTGAAACTTTGGCCGCATAACTTTTTCGGTTGCAATTCTTTTGATGACAACAAGCAGCGTCACGTCACTTCGGGGGGAAATCCATCCTTTTATGGTCCGGATTTATTTACAAAGGATGTAGCAGGCTCTATGGGAGGGTATCATCGGGCTCCGAAAAAGAGAACATCTGGAGACGATGGTGCCTACCTCATATTTCCCCCAAGGCAGCGAAATATTGGTTTTGACACCGAATCCCTTTCCTTTTGTGAGACACACAATTGATTCCACTTCGATACCCTCCCGGATCGAGCGACGCACACAATATTTGCCAACAGGGACACCGATTCGCATTTAGGCACACCCTTCACATTACATTATGGATAACAGATTTCCACCCATACCAACTCAGACGTCTTTGCTCTATTATTTTTTGGATTGTCATAATATTATTGACTTATTCATGCAATGTTGAAATGGCAATACCTTCTGTTTGTTGTTGTTGTTGTTGTTGTGGGGAAATCAACGCTGCTATATTGACTGCTATAAGTTATATTGTTGTAATGACGTCAGACGTCATTTTGTATCAAGAAATCGAGTTTGCAAAAATTATGCTACCAATTACTGGAATTATATTGGTAGGCCTAAATCTAGCAAAAGTACCATTTTGCATTTACATTCTGCGGGTGCATGGGTTAATATCAAATGGCCTAATTTTCACAGTCATAGGTAATAATAAATTATAGGCCCGCGGACTCTCACTGTCATCGACTTGAATATAATAATACTATAATAATAATAATCCTTGGGTAGTGCCTGACCCTATATAGGGTATGCGGCACGGACCTTTATTAGCCTATACTTGAAGTACAATGCAGTACAATTCTGGAACCTTGAGCGAATCGCCCGGGTCCACGGGCAGGATGACAGGAGGGGATGTGCAAGGTGCAGTGCAATGACTTAAACGTGGCCATTTTTAGTGAACTCCCCCGGGTGGTTTAGTCTGTGGAAATACCACCCGAGACGAAGCCTGAGGTGACCCTGAACTCTGCACGAGATGAATGGGGTGTCCCCGGGTTGGGATCGAACACGGGACCTTAACATCCGTGGGCGCATACGTTACCGCAGCACCACTCCGCCTCCCCGTCATCGACTTGAATACGATTAACCAGGTTCAGTCGACGTTATAGTTTTCTGTATACCAGGTTGAGAGAAAGAAGTTGTTCACTTGTTAAGTAACAAACAGATAGTTTATTGAGAGAGAGAGAGAGAGAGAGAGAGAGAGAGAGAGAGAGAGAGACGAGTCTCTTCGATGATGTGCCCTGGGATGCTCTGTCGCCCGGGGCAAGCAAGCGCGGACTGTTTTCATTCCTATTCATTTCATTTTCATACATTCATTTATTCGGGGTCTTTTACTGGTGTATCTTAAGAGTGAGTGATACAAAACTCTAAACCTGCACTGCGACTCTTAATCCAAGTCACAATGATTTGATTTGAAGTCTTCATTATTTGGCACCACATGTAGGACTCAACTGTATTATTGTAGATCATGACATAATGTTTTACTGACCACACAAAATTCCAAATTGACGTGAGGTGAGCTTTTCAAACTGAGGTCAACGGTCACGCACTGAAAATTTCAACAGGAATTACATTTCAAAAGATCCTTTTATTAGTCGTAATATTTCGCTCGTAAATTATTTTCTAAAAATGTCACTCTCTTCCGCGTATAATCACCATAGACGGAAAGTTATTTAATAACCGTAAGATATTAATGGTGATTCACGCTCTCATCGAAGTTCACATTTTCATTGATCTTCCGTGACTATGGGGGTGACGAATTAGCATATCATTTGGTTCATTTCTTACATCAGTGACAGTTTCAATTTCTGCCAGGTTTCGTCAAAATCGGCAGTGGTCCAGAAGATTTTCAGAAAATGATGAGTTGACATGGAAATACCCAAAGAGGAAGTTGAAACTGCAAATATTCCTGAAAATGGGAATAAACTAATAATACGTAGATACGATTTTTTTTTATTTTTTTTGGAAAACAACCCATGTCAAAAAAGGAACTTTTCAGAAGGACAAAAAAACACTCCTGACATCGGTTGTTTTTGCGTTATCTCCCGTTTTTTTACGCGTACTTCTCCCTTTGACATCGGTTGTTCTTGGGTGCGATTTTACGAAGACGTTGGACAGGCTTGGAAATATCCGAATTTGTATTTATCTCATTTTGCCCATTTTTTGACATAGGTTGTTTTCCAAAGAAACCCTTCATAACTTACGAAGTGTTAATAAAAACTATGTGTTCATTTCACTGGAAAATAGGGATCACCAATACACACCTGTTTAGCCACTGAATGTACTTGTGTGCCCACTGACGTCATCCTTCCCTTCTAGAGGGCGCGGACAACCGAATCTAATAGATTGGGATAGGTAAATAAGTTGGGAAACAATACTATTCAGTGATTTTTTTCTCTCTTTATCTTCTTTAACTGCGGAGTCGGGCAGTGCAGCACCATGTAGAACTGGGCCATTGAATCTTACACCAGAAAGAATCCCGCCATGATCGAACAAATCTCGGGGGCTTTCGCCATTGGCGTATTGCGGCAGTAATTCGTAATTAGATTCGCCAACGCAATGCAGACTCTTGAGGTACAGTACCCTGCATTAATGGCTATGCACAGACATCGCCACCTGGCGGGATTGAGCGGGACTAGGCGTCGGTGGGCTGTGTCCAAAATACTTTGATCTCAAGACTGCTCACGAGACCGCTCTAGACGGCTCAAGATATCGCGGTGGATTAACAGGCATTCGCGTGGTCCGTGTAATAACTGGTTCACAACCTCAATACATTGATAGGAATCGCAGTGGCCTTATAATTCATCCCACAGATATGTCTGTGATCCGCTGTGATCCATCTTTGTAACAAGCGTTTGAATCCACCGCGATATCTTGAGCTGTCCAAGTATTTTGGACGCAGCCCACCGACGCCTAATTCCGCTCGTTCTTGGACAGGTGGTGATGTCTGTGAATAGCCATTAATGCAGGGTACTGTACACTGCCAACGTCTTTTAAATCTAAATGGGAGTAAAAAAAGAATCAGCGATAGAGGGCAGTTTAATGTAACTACGTACTCTAGATCGGTAAAAGGATGGTCTATCTACATCGGTGGAAATTGCTTTGAAACGTTCCTTTCTGGCCTGCTTTCTGGGTAATAATACAAAAAATGGTACATGCGAAAAGCGACCTAAATGTTAGGCGAGTGGAATTGAGAAATGAAAAAAGAAAGCCGAGAGGAAAAGAAAGCAATTGGAGAAGCGATGGCGCAAAAGAGGCGCCCTGGGCCAAACCAACGCCAAATGGGGCTCAAGGAAGGAAACCCAAATCGATCTGCAGCACAGTGCCTGACACCAGAAGTGCTCTCACTCTCTCTTCTCTCTCTATTTTTTGTTCCTCCGTCCCTCTAGTTTTCCTTATATTGGGAAGGGAGGAATTTTGTGCCAACGACGCCGTTTCAGCCTCTCAAAGTCTCCTAGCCACATATCAGAGTGGGAACCATCATGTTCAGAATCCGTTGCCCTCCTTTTCCGGACTGATTTATTCGGATATTTGGATTGTAAATTCCTGTGTTCAACGGTAACCGACTCTAGGACCCAAGTTTATTATGGGCGTTTTCTTCGTCCCTTGGCTCGAAAGACGCTCTATTTTTAGGAGCCCACAAAGTTGTTTACATTTGCAGTAGGCCTAAATGGTATACTAGAAACTTTTAAAAGCGTGAAACACCCAAGAAATAGACTTTCGAGTTATGTGTATCCTTGATATAATAACAATATAATAACCTTTCCCTGTATGTGTGGGTGTGTCTGTGTGTGCCTCAGGATTGCATACGTACCCTTCCCCTGTAGTACACCCTCGTATGCACAGGGTATGCCATAATGTTACTGAAAAACTTAATGTTGCATTCTTGTGAACCCAAGATAGATTTATGAATGATTGCCATTCGGTCTGCCCTGCCTGTTACTGAAATAATTGGCTGTTATTCATGAAGATTAGCATATCCTGGAAGGTTGGCCATCCATACTGGGTGTGTATGAATAAAATAACTATGAATGCTCTGCGGGTAATACAGTAAGTTATATTGTATTCTCAGTGTAAATGTTATTCAGCAAAAATGGGAGACGGAGTGGCGCCGCGGTAACGTGCGCGCCCACGGATGTTAAGGTCCCGGGTTCGATCCCAGCCCGGGGACACCCCCTTCATCTCGTGCAGAGTTCAGGGTCACCTCTGGCTTCGTCTCGGGTGGTATTTCCTACAGACTAAACCACCCGGGGGAGTTCACTAAAAATGGCCACAGCGTCAGATTCACTGCACTTTGCACAACATCCCCTCCTGTCATCCTGCCCGTGGGCCCGGGCGCTTCAAAAATAGGATTCCAAAATTGTATACCATCATAATAAAGGTCTGGCAGAAGGCCCCTCTGGGGCTAGCCGAATACCCAATCAATTATTATTATTATTAAAATTATTTATTCAGCAAAAATGCATGCATAAGCGAAACGCTCCATTCAAATGCACACCACAGATGTCCTAAAATGAGTCACGAATCAGAGACTGCGTGTGATGTACTGTACTGGGTTGTCGCACATGCAGAGAACGCATAGTGTCTTAATGCGCGCCATGTATGATCGGGTGCAAAACGTCAATGAATATTATATCGCCTACAACATACAAGAATTAATCACGGTAGTATTACTAATACTATTATTCGCAATAGCAGATTGATGTGATTCCTAATAAATTAATGACTGTGTTATACATGAAATAAGTCGCAATATTTCGTACGGCAATAATAATGGTCCAGATATTTTCCTTGAACTTGTGGGTAAAATTATCCAATTTAATTTCGAAATCCGTATAGCGTATGTTTGGTAAAACATTTGAAAATTTTCCTTTGGCACGGAGAGCTTGTGAGGGTCCTCAGGTCATCCCTCTGACCCCGTAAGGTCACTCAGGGTCGTGGT
This sequence comes from Catajapyx aquilonaris, assembly GCA_000934665.2. Taxonomy (NCBI): domain Eukaryota; kingdom Metazoa; phylum Arthropoda; class Diplura; order Dicellurata; family Japygidae; genus Catajapyx; species Catajapyx aquilonaris. The sequence continues at coordinate 19,679 of JYFJ02005085.1, forward strand.
CCAATAATGCAATAGAGGAGCCAAGAATACATTGTGCCCAAGTCCAGGTTTTTGGCATATTCGTTTTATTGCGGAATAATCTGCCCGTGGGCTCGGTCTCTTCGTTAAAAGGTTCCAGCTTTGTACAGTGTAGTACCGTACTCCACGGTATAATAAAGGTCCGTGCTGCATAAGCATACCTCGATTAAGGTCTAGCACTACCCAGATTATTATTATTATTATTATTATTATTATTATTATTATTATTATTATTATTATTATTATTATTATTATTATTATTAATGCGGAATAATGATGCTACTGTTGAGGGCTATCCATCCAAGAACACTTGTAACCCAGGTCCGAACGGTCGGAACAGGCCAAAACAGGACCCCAGTATTCCAAGATCCGTAAGTAGCCCAAGTCCAAGACTTGCCGGGTTACTTATTGGAATCTTTGATTCCTTTTGACATTTACAATGGACACTGTTCATGCTCATTGTGAGTGGTTCATTTATGATATTTATGCAGAAATAAAGTTTACTCGGCTACATAACGAGAGCTTCAGCCATCCAAGAATGAATAACGACCCAAGTCCTGCCCCTTCCACACTTTTACAGCATTCCTGCTCCTCATGAAAAGGTGAGATATGTCGTGTTGTGTAGAGTCCTTGGTAATGTACGGCATGTGTTATGTATTATTCCGTCTGTATCATTTTCCTGGATTAGGGAAGGTTTTTTTTTGTTCTCCTGAAAAATTTTGGTACTAGGACTTGGATACAATGGATTCTTGGGTCATATAGGTTCGAAGCTACCGATTTATTAGACAAGCCCGTAGCCGGACTGATTCACGACTGCTTTACAAAGAGTAGGCTATCCCCCAAAGTCCAAACGCAAGCGCGCGCAGGCGCCCTTCTGCCATCTAGTGAGGGGACGTCACAAGTTATATCCAATATCACTAGTCAACAAGGTTTTTGGAACAGGAACACTATTTTAGCGGTTTCTAATGCATTCATATGCGCTGATTCCGAATATGAAGTCAGAAAGTGTCCATCGCCCTCCATTTTTTTTGTAACACCCATACCTTATTTTGCAGAAAGTAGGCTACACTTCGCATTGCTCAATGTTACTAACATAATATGGTCAACAATGTTTTTTTTCACTTTATACGATGAGTTTGAATTTGTAGTCAAAATGTTTCTATCGGCATCTATTTTCGGGTAACAGGCCTTATACTCTCCCGAAAGTATAGGCCTACCTTGCATAACTCAATATTATTAATTTATTGGGCGACATTAGGTTTTGTTTAAGGCACAATTTCTGGTGTTTCTCATGTACTAGTAGGCGCTGATTGTGAATATGAAGTCAGAATTTTAATATATGCATCAATTTTCTTGTAACAAGCGTATACCTTGTTTTCTAGAATTACTGCACATTGCTCATTGTCACCTTATGCATATTTTGTGTAAACATTATTCCATATGAGGATTTTGGTATATCTACAATGGAGGCATCAAAACTAATCCATATTAAGTCCATACTAAGCCCTATTAGTCATTACTTACTCACAAATTTATTTCAAAGTGTATGAATCTAGCCTACATTAAGAGAGGCTTTTTGATACCTTAAAATGCCAATGACTCAAAAACTATAAGCCATAGAAAATATCGCTTAACATATTTGAAATCATCACAAAGAATACAATAAGAATCGCACATTTATGTACAGTGCCGTGCACAATAGCATATAACAAGTGTAAACAACGGCTTTGGCGTTACCTGGCAACTGGGCGTGTTCGGACATCGGCATGTGGAGAGTGTTTAGCGTTCTTTTTGTCGTTGCCACTGTTTACAGGTAGCGATTGATGCTGGGTGACCTATAGCGAAGGGTGTGAGCATGCTTACCAATGCATGGCATCGGAATAAGCGGCTGAGGGGATATTATTTTGAGAAGGCGCTTCGTTATTATCACACTATCGTCCCTGTCTTATTCCCATGATGATGGAGTTATCATCAATCGCTACCTGTAAACAGTGGCAACGACAGAAAGAGCGCTAAGCACTCTCCACATGCCGATGTCCGAACACGCCCAGTTGCCAGGTAACGCCAAAGTCGTTGTTTACACTTGTTATATGCTATTGTGCACGCCACTGTACATGTACCGGAAATATTTTAATTTTGTTGATCAGTAATACAAAATAATGAAGTACTTTTTACAGTAAAATGCTAATTACTCAAAATCTATAGGTGATAGAATCAAATGGTTAACATATTTGAAATCAGGACAAAGAGTCCTATAGGAGTCGCAAATTCATGTACATGTGCCATAAAAAATTCAATTTTGTTCCCTAGTGTGTTTCAAATTCTCTTAGTCTGGCCTTACTGACCTACAAAACTGAGGTTCTTATTCAAATTTAATTGCTTCCTCTAAGCGACACGATACTATTATCCCATAATGGTGATTACTGATGAAGTTAAATGGCAGTGTCAAATTTGCTGAAGTTTTTTCGTAAGTTACATTCTTCGGCCAATTGCATTTTGGGTCTGCAAGCGACAAGTGCACAGGAGAGGGCTGGGCTTAAAAAAGAGGCCATCTTCTGAGTCCGGATCGAAGAAGCAAGGCCGAAACATAAGTTGGAGAGATTTGGAGAATTTTCTGTGGTCTTCTTATGACCTCCTTCCATCCATATACCCCGCTTCCTCCTCTAAAATCCTTAGAATCCATTCCTCTCAAAGACTTCTTTCCACCAATTCTCCCCAACTTTGGATGCCTCTAAGGCGACGAATCTTCTCCTTTAATTAGTAAGAATGAATCTGTGTAGAAACTTAGCGAAGACGAAACTTTCGCGATGAATCCTTATCTCCTCAATAATTAGTATGAAGAATGACTGGGTAAATTACTTTTTACAGGTGAAAACATACGAGGGCGCGTCAATATAGAATGAGAAAGTTTTTTCACGTTTCACGTTGTGGACATACGGCGGAAAAACATTTTTTGAGGGGAATGGTCAGGTCTTGTAAGATTGGCTTTAAAAAATTGTGACCTTGTATGCGCATGTGTCAGATAGCATTGAGCCAAAGACGTATGTATGGTGGGAATTCGCCTACCAAAAATGGAGTTTAGTTCGGGATAAGCAGTAGGCCTACGCTTCAGCGTCTGGTAGCGGAGTATGGCGACGCCTGCCTGAATACCATTATTACAGGTGTTTAGAGTTGGCTTCAGCACTACAATCCCGAATGCAAGTAGGCGAGCTAAGTCTGAAAATCACCCAGTTCTCCGACGCTGAAGAAGGCCGAGGTTGTTCGGTCGGCAGGAAAGGCAATGACCATTACCTTCTTCGAATCCCGGGAAATGGTTTACCAGTATGAAGTGCCCCTGCATACAACAGTCACTGATAAGTATTACGTGACAGTTTTGAAGGTCCTGGACGAACACATCCGACGAAAGCTCCCTGAACTGCATCCTGCCTGCACCAGGATAATGTATGACCACACGTTGCCAACGTTGTTGCCAAATATTTGACCCAACGAAACATCGAATATGTGCCATTCAGTCCGGACCTATCTCTCTGCACTGTTTTCTGTTCCCTTGTCTGAAATAGGTGCTGTGGGGCCACAGTTTTGGATCATCAACAGCCATTATGAAGAAGGCGGAGGCGGTTCTAAAGACGACGTCAAAAAACGGGTTCTAGCATGTCTTCCACGACTGCCAGAAATGTTGGGCCAAGTGCATACAACTCAATGAGAACTTTTTCGAAAAACACAATATCAACCTGGACCCTTCTTAATGTATTTCTTGAAAAATAAATTCTTTCTCATTCTTTATTGACTTGCCATCGTATATTTACTGATGCAGAGATTATACGCTTTCCATAATCATGATTGTGCAAAATATTTAATGGGTGGATGAAGGAATTAACAATTTACACATTGAAAAATACATATACTGTAAATGAAAATACGCAGCGTTTCGTTTAGTGTATTACGCATGACTTTTTTTGCAATTGATCATTTCAGGTCTCCTTGGCTGACGCCATGAAAGCGAAAGCTCGTCTCACCATCGGCGGAGGAAGAGATTTCGAATCAGAGAGGGTATGTACGAGCTACTTCATTGCCTTTTTTTCCCAAACGTGATGTGTCCAGCGGATTTTGAAATATTGTGGCTGGATAAAGGCCCACTTGCACAAACGCTACTCTAACCTACTTGTTAGATGTCCACACCACGTACAGTAGACCTTTCACGCAGGGTTCATGCTTCGTCCTTGAGGTTGGATGAAGAAGTAGGTCCGAAATATCAAGTGAAAAGCACGGAGGGATGCGACCGGTGGGGTGTCAAAGAAACGTGAGCACCAGCGTAACTGGCGTAGCGCCAGTGTGAATGGGTTACTCAAGTGCCCATCGGAATATTTGTTTATTAAAGATTTGGCGGGACTTACCGAACGGACTTTTTACCTGGTTTTGCACGTAAGTGCAGTATGTCACACTCAAACAAAACGACTTATTCGCATACCGGTACATGTTTATGAGGTCTTATTAAAGTGACCGTATTTTACACCATTCTGCCGCCCTGGACTTACACCAAAAAAGGCTTCCAAGGGTAAAAGAGCAAGGGTAATAATTCTTTCAGTGCTGAATTTTCCAAAAATTTAGGTTTTCTTTGCCTTTACTGCAGTATAACAAATTTGAGTATAAGTACTGTAAATCAGTTATAAACAATATTATAACAAGAGTCGAGTGTACTAAAAATGCAGTGTGGTAAATTGAGGACAGCTGGAGAGGAAAAAGAGAATAAGAAAAAGGAGACTATACACTATATTGTTATTTTCATCACATTTTCCCTTCACATGACAAAGCCAGCAATGGTCGTTTCTTGTCTAACTGTAAGTCGGCTTAAGGGACAATAGACGATCGGAAAAAAGAAGCACCTTAATATTGGTATTGATGGAAGAATTTTTGCTGATAGGATTTTAGGAACATTTCTAAAAATCTATACTGGCAGACAAAATTTTTGGGAATGTGCCTTTCCCTTACTAGGACTAATCGCAGTAACAAATGGCAACAAAATTGACAACAGCGTTTTTACGGCATAAGAGTGAAGAATGTTTTATTTGTTATACATGTATTTGCGATAATACCTCATTAGCACATTAATATTTAGCATTTGGGCAAGTTGGGGTAAATGCGTATATGGGTAAAGTGTATATTTACTTCCAATATACGGCACAAGGTGGCAGGAACTATCGAAAATCACGTAAATGTTCACGACGACTTCTGCCTACTCGGCTAAAAGTAGCACAGTCATCTTCTCTCTCTCTCTCTCTCTCTCTCTCTCTCTCTCTCTCTCTCTCTCTCTCTCTCTCTCTCTCTCTCTCTCTCGTCACATCGATAAATAATGGCCGTCGAGCTAAAGCTGGTGTTTTAACTTCCCGGCGAGTGAGTAAGCATCTTCTGCTAAAATTCTGACGAGTCTTGTATCTCATGCTGCATCACACAGAAAAATAAGCGCATCAGATGCATTTTACATGCATCATTTGAAACACCAGATTGTTTCAAATGACGTCAGACGTCGCCATGTTGCTTAGTAAATGCATGTGAGGTGAATAATAGTTTACGATGCAGCAAATACGCATCAGCAAAATGCATTTCAGGTGCATCAGCAAGGATGTATTATTTCTGTATAATGCACCCTTAGTGTTTCACCCCCCGGACAAAATATTATGCATCAAAGATGTCTCATTGTTATGCACTTATTTTTCTGTGTGACACGGACACTTCGGAGTAAGCTGAACATTGACAAGTGTCCATACCATTTCCGCGCCGAAAGTACTGTACATTGTTATATACATATCTTCATTTTATTTCCACGCTAACATATTGTCTGATTCAGTATTCATGGAAAAGGAAACAACAAAATATGACATGCCTCGATTGAGAATTTCAAAGGATATTAACCCTTAATTGGTATCGTGGGGTCCTTTTTGGACCCCAGGGTATACTTATGGCACCACCTTGAAGCAGGTTTTTGTCAAAATGAAAATTCCCACGCCTATATTCCTGAAATATACTCTTTCGCACCTGAAAAAAATTATGAGCGACGAAAAAAATTTTGAATGGGAGTTAACGTCATTTAAACGGTCACTAGTCGTCTTGGGGTCCAAAAAGGACCCCACGTTACCAGTTAGCGACCAGTTTTTTCCGACCCTAAAAAATAGACACGGCAAATTCATGATGTAGCAAGCATAAAAAATCGCAGAGGTGTAAAAAAAATTATCTATGTATAGTATTGTAAGGAGACTACCATTACAGCTGCTGGGTCACTTATATGAGATACGGGTAAACAGTAAACACCGCCTCATCAGTCAACCAAGGGTCAGAGGAGGTCAAAAAATTTTTCTATCTGCCACTTATAGTCCCGGCCGAATTTAGGAATCATTTATATTTTGATTTTTTTGTTAATGTAAGTTTGTAATCGAAAAAACGACGTGGGGTCCAAAAAGGACCCCACGATACCAGTTAAGCATGGCTAAATGAGGATGCCAGTTAAGGGTTAAGGTTATGCCTTGATCCCACTGGAAAAAGGCAAGGGTCTAATCACTTATAATGGGGGGAAGTAGGGAAGAATGTGGAGATTGGCACCCCTGAAATCGATGGCAAAATTATTACCGGAAGCGGGTAGGACGAAATGATGGGCGGATGTTAGACGAGATGAGCAATAATTATCCTATCCGCTGCTTGATGAGGAACACCAGACTGAAACTGCACGAGATATCTCAGTGGGGAGCAAATGATGGAGGCAAAGAGATAAACCTATTCCGACCCGGCCATCCCATGCCTCACCCACCGGCCAGAAATTTCGCGTCTCCGACTTTGGCAACTAGTTTTTTCGCATCATCAAGAACTCATTTGGGCACTATTTGCATTCAGTAAACTTGAAATGATGACCCGGTATAACTTGACCTAATTTTTGTAATACGTTCGTTCCAAGGGCATGAATTCCGTGACTGGCATTTGTCACTTAGGCATCTGGATGAATAAAGATTATGAAAATTAATGTGCAAATTTTTCGTACCTTTGGCTAACGAAATTCCTGTGTCCATTTAAGCGATTCGGTTCTTCAGCAAATTAAACTCAAAAATTCAGAAATAGTAGCCTATTAATTCCAAATACCGTAAGCTAACGCTTCTGAACTGTGGGATATTCGTTTATCTTTCATAATGCTCATCGGTACTTATTTCTAATCTAATATATACAGGGTGTAAATGAATTCGATCGACAAACTTGTAGGGGTGATAGAGGGGACCAAGACAAGTATTTTTGACATAGGAACCCGTGTCCGGAAACGCCATCTAGAGGGGGTTCATAGACAAGGAACGGGTGTGCTCAGACGCGTCAGGAGGGGGCGCTAGGCGAGCGGACTGTTTTGTTGATAGAGGACTCGCAGTTGCTGCCAGGTTATGGCATATCGCGTCGTCGTAAGCAAACAACGATGTGATACACCACAACATGGCAACAACAGAACCGTTGTTTACTCTCCACGCGTTTCCTAGGAGGCGTACTTTAGTTGCCAGATGGCTCTGTTGTTGCCAGGTTATGGCAC
>KZ539283.1:10210-27253 GCA_000934665.2 Catajapyx aquilonaris
ACAATGGGGGGGGGGGGGGGTTACTCCGGGTTCATGGCATGTTTTTTTGTAATGAGCCGCGACCTTGACATATTCAGGGTGATTTGTTGTATGTGAGGATACTCGACTTCAACATTGTTGAAAAGACATACTGAGATGATACTTTTTGATGATGGGGTAATAATAATTCAATAATTCATACCCCGTTATCAGCCATCGGCTCTTTAGGGGGGAAGTTTGTTTTGCCTGGAACTCTTTGCTTTCATTTTACTGTGCGCTTTGGGATCGGATAGGGACGGAAGGAAGCGGCTGTGGCCTATTAATTACGGAGGCAACTCCGGAATTTCCTTGGAAGGACCGTGGGAAACCACAGAAAACCACGGTCAGAGTTGCCGGCCCCGGGATTCGAACCCAGGACCTCCCGATTAGCAATCGGACGTCTTATCCACTATGCCAACCTGCTTCGGTGATGATGGGGTAATAGAAAGAGCTGGAAGTTTCAGATTATGTTTCCAGTGGAGTTCTGGCAAGGTTGGAGCTACTGAGAGAGAGAGAGAAAAAAAATTATCTCTTGCAGGATGTAATCATGTAAGTTGCAACGGTACTCGTCACCAGGGATATGTTGTTGGTTGTTAGCAGTGCTCTATGTCTGTGTATTCCCTGGTTGTCGTTTCTGCGCTCATGGATAAGTAGTGAGACGTGAGTTTGGTCCGATCGTTACAGTATTTTTTTGGCTAAGAATGCACATCGTGCTCTTTTTGACGTCACTGTACAGGTTGTTTGACATTTTAATGGAGCTTGCTTCAAGATGTGACGTGAACATGATGTAGGCCTACAGTACACAAAAGATCCTATTTACAGGAGTATATTATGTGGAAAGAATGGAAGATAAGAAAGTGCTATCAAGGAGACTGTTCGACGCTAACAGGAGTGTAGGAAAGGACCAACAAGACATTGCTGAAGCAGGAGGATGAATATTCTTCAATTATACAGGGTGTCTAAACTTTTTTGTCCGAACAATTATCGGAAATATTGCATTAAGCTGCTTATTTTTAGCAGTGACTTGCAACCAGTGATGCTTCCCTGGATTATCAGTTGGGGGATGTGCCAGGAATGTTGGGGCATATTCTGGCTACATAGCTAGAAGATACATAGGCTTTTCCGATAACTGTTCGGACAAAAAAGTTTAGACACCCTGTATAAAAGTATTACTCGTGAATGACTGAAAGTGCATGTTAGACAATAATGTTTAACTTTGTTTCGATAAGTGATGTAAGTGGAGTAAGCATAAGTCTAGCGTGTCACTTTTGCTTCGCCTTTAATTTTCGTGTGCTTTTGTTTCATTATTGGCTTATACTGTAAATGTTTCTCTTTTTTATCGTTGGATATTCTTTGACGACTGAGGGAAATAAATAATGGTCAATAATGTACGTCAGCTTTGCCTCGTTTTATTATGCAGTATGGTAAATCGATGTAGTATACAATAATCTTTGACAATAACTTAAATTGACCGAATAAATATCTTCACAGTGTAACTTGTATATAACTGTATACAGTTGAATCCGGATATAACAGCTTCGGCTATAACCGACTTTCGGTTATAACATGCTCGAAAGGGCGGTCACGCCATACTTCTATTATATAGCTATGGCTTTTGTATTAAGCTATAACAGACCTTGGTTATAACAGGCCGACTTCTGTAGTCCCTTGAAGTCTGTTATATCCGGATTCGACTGTATGTGATTTGACCCCATGTGGGGAATCTCTCCTCGTTACTTTTCAATAAGTGGGGCAAGTGCACAGATGTAGTGTATACTACAGTAAATTTTTCAAAAAGATGGAGACCGATATCGCATTGACACCAAACGCAAAATCGCCTCCATATTTCTGAGCGACATATAGTAGCCTACAACTGTAATGGGAAGCAGATAGAGGGGGAGTTGGAATAGGAACACCCAAAAATTAATGCCATAGCCTGTAATAATTGTAAGAGAACAATATCATGAATACTGGATATGCGGATTTTTTAAATGCACATATTAGTGTGTTACAGAACAGGGAATATTTTAAAGTTGTAGAAATGTGGACTGTTGGGATTTTGCATAGCCTATAAAAGATTGTGAAATCATAACTGTGCTAACATTCTCCCATCCCAGTTTATTAAGCCAACTAGCACAGTTTGTTGAGCAATTTAATTTTTACAAGCACAAATACAGTATTACCATTTTCTAACTCATGCTTTCGTGACCCAAAGTGACAAAGGAAAATTGAGTTTTTCTTATTCATCTAATAACTTATTATTAAGTGCATCTTATAGATCCAAAATTATTGCAGTGCGCCAGTACATGACAAAATTTATCCTTAAGACATTTTCATAACTACAAATATTTGATATTCGCGGCAATATATCAGAATGTTAATGAGACTCATTTCTTGGAGAGATAGTAATTTGATCAAAATATTTATACTCTACATTGACAATGTCTTTCTGATTTTTACTTCTTTTTGCACTTCTGTAGAAATATCATATTAACATTATTATGTTTACAAAAGGAGGTGTCATCTCCAATGATAAGAACATGACTTCTAAATGCTCCTTTCCAAGTGAGCGAGCGGAGCTTAAAAATGAGTGTCCACACACACTCGAGCGGTGCTGGGGGTGATTTCTACGATATAGGAAAATGGGTTTTGGACAGTGGACGGAAACAGAAGAACACCGAGTAAACCCTCGCGAACCCGGACAGAACTCCCTGAAATTCTTCCCACATTAGAAAATCCCTATCCAGAGATCGAACTCGTCACCTCAGAGTTTGAAGTCAATGGCATTAACCACGACACCATTGTTCCGCCCTCTTTTCTAATGGCATGTTCTAGTATTGCATTGGCATATAACCAACTGCACTTCTGTCCCATGCCACACCCACATCCAAACACAATCACACGCTCGCCATAAACCAGCAATTAGTTCGCCTCTCGCCAATTCCGCCTCTGCAATGAAAAGGTTGCCCACCCTAAGTTTAAAGCCTTTGACAGCCTCAATTGAGCATCCTTGCAAGTAAACAGGGCGTGGGCCATGTAGCTCAATTAGTCCGGTGAGCTTTCCTTATCATCCTTTGGACGTTCATCGCGCCATTCACAGACGTAATTTGCTGATTGATTGACCTACATTGGGGGCACATTTCCGTCTTGTGGTGAACAATTTATGCCTTCCAAAAAAAAAGTACTGGCATTGCGCCTACAACGACAGCAAGATGAATGGGTTGTAATAAATTGATAGCTTATACAGAGAACCAAGAAAATAGAAAAGGTGTAGTATTGGCGCGTTGGATAAGTATAGGCCTATATACCTCATGAGGTGGGTCTCAGAGGATGTATATCGATAGCGTGGGATACTCTCAATCATGGTTATAGAAGACAGGTTAGGTCACTCCCACCCCCCCACTGCCGGGGCGTTTTTCAGCGAGTTCTCACCTGAGACCGCCATGAGACATTTCGGAGCCACGACAAGTGGCGACCCTACCGGACCAAGGTTGAACTTTATAGGTACGAAAGGGAGGGCTACATTGGGGGGCCCAACATGGCCGCCGGCGGCCATGTTGGGTCATCATGTAGCCCCCCCCCCCCTTTCGTACCTATAAAGTTCAACCTTGGTCCGGTAGGGTCGCCACTTGTCGAGGCTCCGAAATGTCTCATGGCGGTCTCAGGTGAGAAATCGCTGCAAAATGCCTCGGCAGGTGATAACGCCAGAACGTAGTATAACTGTCCGTGGGCTGCTCTCAATAGAGTGCCTGATTCAGATGGTTTCTCGCAATCCAAGTCGCATATCGTTTTCAGTGTTATGTAAAATTGAAAAATCGTCCAAATAAATCAATGTTGAACGTTAAACTACGCTGATAATGGTCGGGTACCGTACATATTATGCAAGGTTCAACCAACGTTTTAACTGTCAATTAAGAGCCAACTGTGCAGAGTGGAGTTCTAATCTACGTATATACAGGTGGACCCCGTTATCAGCGGGTTGAAAATATTAAGACTAAGACAGTGATAAACAAAAATATTAATTTTAAACCTATACGTATCAAACAGGTATTTTTATTACACTGCAGTAATGTATGGCTACAACTACTATTCTATTTTATTGTTACGTTTGTTGAGGTCTTAATTTGTATAATAATTTTAAAATTTTCATGTGTTATCATGTAGCCTATTTACGTTTTAAAAAAAAACCATGTTACAGTATAAAAAATTTGGTTCATACGCGGATTTCAATTATCCGCGGGGGGGGGGGGGGNGGGGAGGTCGGCAAAGGTTGGGGGCAAAGGGCAGGGGTTTGGAACCAATAACCGTGGATAACTGGGGCTACTGCCTGGTTGCACCAACAAAATTACCGGTCAGATAGCTCCTAACGGACCGATAGCACATGTTAAAAGGTCTACCTATCTGTCCATTAGGAGCTATCGGACCGGTAATTTTGTTGGTGCAACCAGGCATACTTTTCGCACTTCCCAAAGCAAATAATTCGTCTGGGCTAATAACCGCCGCCCTATTTTTGGTGACGCTGGACAATCTCGTTAATAATGTACAGTAGGCCTACTTCAAATCGGAGGAATCAACTTTTGGTCCTTCTAAAACTAAAGAATTTCGCAGAATTCGTCTAGAACACAGCACATGAGTCAAAGATGGATAAAGTTTTGTTCTGCGCGCCATTAAATTGGAATTTGCTAATTCAATATTTGATGGCATACAACAAGGGTATACAACAAGGTAATGGCGTGAATCCCATTCCTGGTGGTTGCAATTTCATTATGCCATCAAGCGAAATGTTGGGTGAAGTCATGAACGGGGTGTCCTTTGTGACACAAACCGTCAAAGTGGGTGATGAAATTATACACTTCAGAGAGTTTCTGCCAGTGTATGCTACTGATACAGCTTACGACACTACCATGGGCTAGGAGACTGAGGGCCCCACTAAACTTGTTGTTTACTCCTATCATTTTCGATACGGTAGGTTACGATAATAACTCCAATCTTCAAAATAAATGATGAAAAATAATCAACTTAGCGCCAAAACATCGCTAACATATATACATTTCAAGAAGAACACGTGGTTTTTTAAAAATCACTTCATGCAGAACTCCAGCAGAGGTGCAAAATGATACACAATTAATATTCAATACATTAAAGGCTGAATCTGAACGATTGAGTTATAGGAGGCAAAACTTGGCCATAGCGTAATTCCCTGTCGCTTTGACTTCATGGTTCAAACTAGGTGTAGCTTGACATCTAGCGGAGAAATCATTAACTCTGTATCCAAAGCTCATTCCAGTACATCTACAACACGGTCTACCATTTCTCGTCTATTTCCACTGGGGAAAAATAGTCTATAGGCCTACTGTGTAGAGTCAATACGATTATCCGTGAAATTAACTTCAATATCGGATTCACGACTCATTTTCAGTGTGTCTCTTGTGTGCATTTGAAAGTGGTTCGTTACACGCAGGGTGAGGTGATTATTGCGTGGATTATTGCATACGGTGATGAAACAAAATGTCCACAAATGCTGTGTGAAGCAGGTTGAGTGTTGTTTGTACTTTTCATTATATTATCATTTGAGCCGGACAAGAACACACTCGACCTTATCTCACATTGAAGTTAGAGCCTTATTTTAAAACTTTAAAAAGCGAATAATTTAAATACAAAGTGTGGTCTGATGCAAACATGCCAATATGCGATATACAGCGGTAATTAATAATGCGCCATAGGTCAAATGACACCCAGTACAAAATATTACTATTGTTTGTTTGTCAGAATCATTACGTGGTCTACGACCTACGTCAAGAATTCATAAAATATCTCCCATTAAATTGTAAATGGACAACGTTATTGTGATCACCACTGTTTCATCGTGTGTTGAAGTGCCAGTTTCTTTTCCTACTATCCTTCTGCCTCAACAGTACCCTATACAGTAGTCTATAACTTTCATACATTTTCACATTTCTTGACCCTTCAAAATATTTTGTGTTTTGATTTTTACGCCTGTACCAGACGTGTAAATATCAGCTAGAATAATATTGATCGCTCGTTTCTTTTTTTTCTTCAAATCCCTAGAACTCTAGTCTGGAGGGTTGGGTAGTAATTTATTCCTAACATACCACTAGTCTCAGAGTTTTAGAGTCGTAATGTGCAATCTTGTTTAAAATTTATTTTCAAATGAATTATTACGTATCGGTACGAAAGTCATCGCCTGTAAAAATGTCCCACGCCTTCGTCTTTGAAACATAACTGTACCATAAAATTTCGGAGCGTGTTAATATATCATGCACTGCATATCTGTCAGTTTAAATGAGGTCGTCATACACGCCCTTCGTCCCTCGTCCTTGCCTCTGTAAATTAAGGCCGTTTCGGCCAAATTCGGCGAACAGGGAGTATGGTGAAAAATCGCCCTGTCTGGCAAAAACTGGCGAAAAGGTGGTGGCAGGTCACAAAATTTGGTGTCTATTTGGATACTAAAAATGGGTCTAAAGAGACTTCAAACAGGCCCCAAATGACGGACTTGTGCAATTTCTGATGTATGTGAATAATCCTTAAATTATTGTTCCTAGTGTAACAGAGTCCATTGTAGAGGAATCTTGTGTGCGGCGGAAATTTTCACGGTAGATGCAGGCTTCCCTGTATAATTTGCATAAACCATAAGAGGAGGAAGTCTGCAGCGCCAGTGGAGATTTCACATTCTTTCGGCAGATGGCGGACTGTGCGGTTATCATGGTTACCCAAGAATTCATTCTGAGCGCCTCCACCTTGTCCGCAGTGTACTACATCATAGACACAACGGAGAATGAAGACTTGATTTGCATTACCATCATATTTTGGTAGGAATTTTGATGCATTGTTTAAAATGATACTTGAAGGGTCAAGTCAGGTTTCCGATATACAGTAGAGAAATTGCAGTCCCCTAAAGAAATACTGGCAGAAAATGAAAAAAAAAGAAGAAGAAGAAAAACGTATAGGACCAAGATTTGATAGGACCTAATATGGGCTCTGCAAAGTGTCAATCCTCTTATATATGAAAATCATTCCAATGTGATTCTGATCGACGTCTTCACGTGTGAATTCTGGTGGGTGGGTGATTGGTAGACTACACTTTTTTTCCGGTAAGACTTTATCATCATTTGAACCGATTTTAATCCATAAATCAATCTTCCAAAATCATTTACCTTCACTCAGCACTGGTGGTACACCAAATGAACTCTGTTTTTTTCACTGTTTGAATACATAGGGTGGTATGCTGAGTTGCACCTCAGTGACGTGTTAATAACATATATTGTGCCCCTATATACTGTAAGTTATATAACTATCTAAATTTGGTGGAGTGGATATGGAGTCCGCCTGCTAATTGGGAGGTCCTGGGTTCGAATCCCGGGGCCGGCGACCCTGATCGTGGTTTTCTGTGGTTTCCCACGGTCCTTCCAGGATAATTCTGGGGTCGTTTCCGTAACAACAGGCCACAGCCGCTTCCTTCCGTCCCTATCCTATCCCAAAAAGCGCAGTAAAATGAAAGCAAAGAGTTCCAGTCAAAACAAAAATTTCCCCCCTAAAGAGACGCCGCGCCGGCCGATAACGGGGTATAAATTATTATTATTATTATTATTATTATTATTATTATTATTATATCTAAATTAATTACATAAAAATTAATAAGTTAGAGGTTGTTCAACTGAATTATAAATTTAACTCTTCTGGTAAGTTATATCATTTATTTAGTAAAATTCCTAATTATTACGCACCTTAGCATGCATATTTATGCCTCATGAAACTGAACTTAAATATGAATAGTGAAATAGAAGATACTGACCTACTTGTAGTATCCTCACCCTTTTTTATGAGCGCCTATTTTTACCTATATACTTCAGCATCACACGTTCGGGATATTGGTGGCTATATAATCACATTTTTAAAATACCAATCCCTTCCCAACACATAACTCACGTACCGAACTGTTCGGCGAACTAGCCTAATCTGATGCAGTCCCCTGGAAGCTCCTCCCATAGGAAAATTAATTAACCCTCAAAGTATGCATAATAGATTATAACATGTCGATGGGTGAACCACTCCACTTTCAAGTATATACACCTGGTTACGATTATCCATAATTACCGGTAATCATTTTTCATTAAAAAAAACAGAGACTTCTCGCGATAAGCGGTGCAATTACACGACAATGCGTATAACGTGCACCTGCTTATATACGCACCTGATTATTGTGTGGTTAATCTCTCGACTAACACATGTATTATGGGCTATATCTTGGCTATATCTGAACATATCTGGTTAACATGGCGGGCAAGAAGACTGGTTTGCCAATAAAAATTCTGTTGCAATGTCATAGTATCACAAAAAAATGTGCCCTATTTATTAAAACGCTTCGATTTATGTACAAAAATGTCCTACATCTTGAATCTCATTTTCAGCCAGCGAAGGAAAAAGTTTGCCGAACTCATCATTCACGCTCAGCAGTTAGTCTATCCTCCTCACTAATGAGAGTGGAAGTTTGAACAGCCAGTTATTTTTTAACAATATAGCATCCAGATTTCTGTAATTCGACTCCCTGAGCAGAGTTACATGATTATATTCGAATTTCTGACGAGAACAAATACAATACGCAGGTAACTTGCTAGATTTATATACGTATACATCCAACCAAATAAACATCATTAGTCATGACTGTACAGTATATACAAAGAGCCTCTATTGTAATGATGGTTGTGCAAGAGTTTCATCCCTGTAGTTTATAATGAGGACATTTTTACTAACTGCAGGTATAGATTGGCGCATGAAGTTGATAATATCAGACGCATCTCTATACTGGTTTGTTTTGATTTGTTCCCTAGCATAAAGCCTATAAGAATATAGCAGCATTACCTACGCATTATTCCAAACAGAAATGCACCTGTATTGATAATTAAGATAAATACTGGTACATTTTTCTTCCTGAGTTATTCCTGAGGCTGGTATGGGAAAATACAGTAGTTAAGGAAAATACCATATCTGATAGGATGGACATCGGAAGTACCCTTGTCTATGAGTTAGCCTATAGTCCTATACTATATACAGGGTGAAGGGAAACTGGCGCCCAATCGCCAGGTAGACTGATAGTAGCCTATACTCGCAATAACACTAACATAGGGATGTGAAATTAGTTTTGGGCGCCATTGCGTAGTTAATGCGTACGGCGCGTTAGTGTAGAGGGCCGGATGTAAAAATATGAGGTAAAAATGACAAGTGCATGGGTGTCGTATAGTACCCGTATTCTTACTTTGACGGGATTTGATCACCTATTGCACTTGGACGATGTGTTACGTACCCAAGGCTGAATTGTTCGGAGGCCCTCGAGCTGGCTTTTGCTTCTTTATAGCTGGCGGAACGGATGTGACGTCACGAAACTTTGAAGACACCGGACGCATTAACTACGCTACGGCGCCCAACTCTAATTGCACATCCCTATATTAGTTTTGCGAGTACTATCAGTCTACCTGGCGATTGGGCGCGAGTTTCTATTCACCCTGTATACAGTACCATTGTAACTCATATAACTGACCGTATATGGTAATATTTGTATGTTACAAACAAACATCAAGTTATCCATTGTCAAATTAGGCCTACCTCTATTCAAGTGCTTTCATTTCAGGCCATATTCTGTGCACTCTAGTGCACAGAGTAGGGCCTAAAATAATAGCACTTGAATAGGGTATATGTAGTATATTTATAATAATTGATCATGTCATATCAGATAATTATAAATTCGGATAGCATGGTGAAACAAGTATTAATATTGACACATTCCACAACTTCATGCTTCACAGTTTTACGATCATAATATCCGCGCCCTACGTGCATCACATTACGCTCTACTTCCATTCCGCCAAAACAGATCTTGCCAACCCACGTCCAACCCAATCTCAGTTCCATAAAATTTTGAAAATTGGAAATTGGAAGTGAGGGGATTCAGGCCGAAAATGATATCACGCCTTTGACGAATTACATTTCCGATATGGCAGACGTCTCCTGATGCTGGAAGACGAATATCATAATTAGTACGCAATATACCGTAGTGCGTAGTCTATTATTCACAACACCATTGGGATTTTATGTTTTTAAAGTACTTTCAGCTATATTGCACAGTTAGTGTAATTAATAATTAACTCAATACGACATCCTGTATGATACACTTTAGATAACAGTATAAGGCAAGCACAGGAACTACTGA
Source organism: Catajapyx aquilonaris (assembly GCA_000934665.2). Taxonomy (NCBI): domain Eukaryota; kingdom Metazoa; phylum Arthropoda; class Diplura; order Dicellurata; family Japygidae; genus Catajapyx; species Catajapyx aquilonaris. The sequence continues at coordinate 20,454 of KZ539283.1, forward strand.
AAAACGAGTTTTCTGGAAAACACATACACGGAAGGAACTTTTTTAGAGTTTTGCAGTAACTGTAGAATGGTTATTCCGTAAGTAGATTTGCCAAGAAACACTCGCGACGGTGTACAACACTTGTTCAGGTGAAATTAGTTACGTCACGGCCCTTGATCATGCCCAGCAGTTCGCAACTACTGTAAGTTATACGAATGTACGTATAAGATTACATTCGTTCTTGAACGTAATAACAGTAACATTATTATGCTAGTACACTTTATGACATGTTGCTCTTGGTCTGCAATTCTACATTTTAAGAAGGGATATGCACCAGTGCATTTCACGCCTCCTCTTCAGTATATGGCATGTGATTATTCGACAATATTGTGAGTTGTTTATCTTCCGAATGCTTGCCTCAAGACCTTGAAGGCATGTAGGAGTGTCAAGTCGGGCTTGGTTGAGGGTGACTACAAAAGTGGGTGGTGATAATGGCTCATTCTCACTTGCCTGCCTCCCGTCCATTTGGAAATGGACGGGCCTGAAATTATGTTATACCCTCTCCATTTGTGTTATAGCAGGGTGGTACTGTACAGTGTTTAGGCATACAAGTATACGTACACTGGAAAGTCTATGGGTATACTGTGCAAAACAGCTAAGTGTGTTATTGAGAGATCGCATTAAGATAGTTTCCTCTCATAAACAGCCAGAAGTAAAATAGGGTTTAAACACAATAATATTTGCAGCTAATTACACAGGTCGCAAATGATTCAGCCACATGATTATCAAGCAGTACTATGACTGATGAAATATATTGTCATTCAAATTGATTCGAGCACCGGTGAATGCCACAGTGAAAACAAGAGCATGAAAATATTATTCCACACTTAAATCCTTCAAGACTATAATGAAGCTAACAATATAGCTCTTAATGTATAGTGTAAATTTAGTAATCGAGTAAATTGATTAATAATGTATAGTGTAAATTGAGTACTCTGGAACATCAGCTGTATAATAATGTTGACATTAAATATTTCCAAACGGCGATAAGAATTTCATCATATACTTTGCAGTGCGGACCACAATTCACGTACACTGTGGATACCTGCATAATTCCAGTACAATGAATACGTCGCATAGACCAGTTGCTCATATAAACGCATCAGTGAGGAACTCTTCGACCCTCTTCCTGCAAAGATTGCATGCAAACCTATTCATTTTTTTTTTTTTCTGGGTCAAACTCTTCTTATTCTTCCTGTTAGTTAAGTTCGCACATATGTCCCAAGATATACCTAAGCGGCCTCCGTGACCAACAAATTGATAACCAACATCATGAATTACACGGTAGAGCATAGCCCTGACCACAACCACCGTCACGCATGGCTATAATACAGTACCGTATCTCTCGCAGGCAACAGGCAACAAGCAACAGGCAGCAGCCAATGGGAAATGAAGAGAGGTGAGAGTGAAGTCCTCCTCTTTTGTCCAGGGTGGTGGGAGGAGGGGGGTCAGGTGGGTAGAGGCAGGCAGACAGGCAGGGGAGCAGGCGAGCAGAGTTGGCTGGAGAGAAAAGGCGCGCGTTTGGCTACAGCTGCTCCCATAAAGGCCGCGGGTCGTGAACGGAACATGTCTGCGCCTGGCCACCTTTAACCGGGCTCGACGTTTTTCTTCAGTCAGGTGCTCCGGTTCAGCATGGACCGACAAGGGCGTTGACGGCTCTGGCAGTGTTACGTTTGACGGTGTCCCGACGTGGACAGTACAAATATGGCGCCGGTACGAGGCAGCCTTGTGCTTACGTTGGTGGTAACTCTTGTCGTCCTCTGCAGCGTGCCGGTCATCAGCCAGCAAAGTGAGTTCATAATGTTTTGTGGTGGATGTTGTTTTGTGAGTGTATGCTAAGTTACATGTACTGTGTGGTACTTTCACCAAAGGCGAACGGACTACAGGTCAAAATGTTCCATTGTTGTTATGGGAAATTATTGAAGCAGACTTTTAAATTCAATTTGAATGTAGGCTATACAATAGGTGCAGGCTTACAATATACTAATCGGTGAACTAGAAACCAGTTTTAGAAGAAACGGCGAGGGCTTTTACGCCTGTAAATAGGCAGCCACATAACTGGATTCTAAAGAATGTGACTGTATTTGTGGAAGCATGTCACAAGTCACAGGTACATATTCTGATCCGGGTAAGACTGAGCTGAGTAGTTCCACGAGGAAGTTCCAGCCTATAGGTACTTGTAATACAGTACATAGACCTGGTATAGGAAACCGCAACCTTTGATATTAGCATTTCAGCTCGAGCTGGTGCTAGAAGCAATTTATGCAGCGTTGCATCTCAAGACATATCAAGGCAAACGTACAGTAAATAAAGCTTCTCTCTAAAGCATTCGAGCAGCGTTATTTCCGAAATGTAGGAAAGTGTTACACTGTGTCGTGCAATACTTTGGAAGAAGATCTGAAAACGGGGACAACTCTTGTCAACCGAACTTCTCCTTCCATGTCAGCTTCAGTTTTAAAAACACACAGTTTAGTACCTGACATACTCTGACAACTGCTCTGCAACATGCAGTACGCATCTGAAGTAACAGTTTTTATTATTCGACAAGATTGTGTCTGCCTATTTTATGATGTAAATATTTACTGCACTTGGTGATAGATTACCCAGCGGACCTTCCTGCTGAATTTTTGCACAGCATGTATCATCATTAAATGTGCTTTCAGCACGTATCCTCCCATTTTCTGACTGTCGCACTGCACAAGATTTGTTTTGTGACACACCATCATTTAGCTGTTTAAAAGGGCATTAAGTTTTGGACAATCCTTTTATAGGGTTTTATTCTTCATGCACCAGCAGTAATGTCACGTAACGTGCACGTATTTTTCATCACGCTTGGACTGTGCAGGACCATAGCAGAAAGAAGCACGACTGTTATATTCGGCAAAAGAAATAGTGCCCAATATTGCGGCCTCGTTGAGTTATTCATATGCAGTCAGGATATGCTAAGTCACGCTCTAAAAGAACAAACGAGTTATTGCAATTCAAACAGAACTAAACCGGTACTTGTCAAAGCATACTCTGTCTAACAATTCGCTAAAATAATTGTTCGAGGAAGAAAAAGTAGGATTAGCCTACTTTGCAAGGGATGTTGTGGAGATTAGCACATCACTTAGCGCAGATTTTAATCAGGAAAATGTTATCAGCAAGTTGGGTTTTGTCGTTTCAGTGCACATAACTGCAAACTCCTTTTTTTTCAAATTAAAGTAAATGTCACCCAATGTTTAAAAAGTGGCACAAGTTTACATAGCTAGCGTAATCATCTAATCAACCTAAACGTCTTCTCTACTCTTTCCTACTTTTGAGTTGAGCATTGCGCAGGCCGTTCACGTAACCGGAAATGGAAATGTTGATTTCATGCGATATACGGGGGGCTCATCAATACAGGTCCCGTCAGATTCCATATTGATTTGCGAATGTGTTGCCATGCTTGTGAAATCTTGAGTTTTGTTTGCGACTAAGCTCAATCTTGACACCAGCCTCAGCTATAATTTGATACCAATTAGGGACCGTTTTCGTCCCGAAAGTGACCTCCTTCTTCTGCCAAGTACTCTTCCTCTTGGATCAAAATCTGCATAAATGAAATCAACCTAGTTGGACAAGCACCAGATTCACTTTCGTACCCGTCAGCTGCCAAAATTGTGCTTGCAAATATTTGGATTGCCGGATTGAAAATGTCAGTTTAACGAGAGTGGCAAATCTTGTGCAATGCAGGTGTTGAATGGCTCGTGTCCATCAACACCATACTGCAGAATATTAAAGTGGGGGTCATATTGTGTACATGACGATAATTCTGCAAAATTGGCCTGGTTTTATTTCAAAAATTTGTGTGTACAGATGTTTTGTAATCACGCTTGTGGAAGTGCAATTGAACGAATAAAAAATTAAGGACCGGTTAGAGTCGTTACATTGTTGTAATCCCTCATATATCGCCTAATAAGGACAAATATCACTTGTTAGGATGAAAAGACTACTTTCAAAGGCACCTCACAACCGCCTTCCAATGTATGATTTTGTCCTTGAGCAGATCCACTGTTCGACTATTGGTATACCTATTTATTACATGGGTCTACCTGCCCACCCACCTGGCTTATAGATAATCCTGTTCCTCAAGTTCCACTCTCTGAATCAGAAACCGCAATAACAACCTTTGTTGACGGGAACCCTATGTACCGTATTCCGCTGGGGATATATCAAGGTTTATTGCTATCTTTAACAGCTACAGTGCACAGTTTTTCGTTTTGTTTTTGAGCTACGAATTCACCTTGATTACTGCTACCTAGTATCACGCGATACGTGGCCAATAATTCGTTCAAGCAGTTCAAAAGTAATTTACTTTTCAGGAAACTTGAGAAAGAATTGAATTTTTGTAATGTGCAAAGTCACTCCATCATTCACGCTTCCATGATTTAGAGCAAGCGCACACAAGTTGGACCAAATCGACCCTATTGGTGGGGGATGGGGAACACATTTTCTTCTTATGTAACGCACAAGTGAACGTAATTTCAAGGTCCCATGATGATCACCTTTGATGGGAAAAAGGCACGGTACATTGGGATCAATAATTATGATGCAGGGTGACAAGAGTCCTAATTGCACTAATTTGAAATTCCCAAGGTTGAATCTATAATTGATTTAAAAATATTTCGAAAACTGCTTTTCATATTTCACATTTACTGATGTAATTTATTGGCAGGAATAATTACCTCCCACAGTTATTCCTAATTACGTGAATAGGAATGTCAACGGCTATAATTAATACAAACATTTCCCCACATAAACCGCAATTCTCCAATAATGAATATCAATCAAGTGCAGTTGATAATTTCCAATGACCAACCTCTCTATCTATAGCATCTGCCTTCCAAGTTAATGACATTATATTCTGACCGCCAGGTCACGGCCCCGAAGTATTACTTCTCGCTTCTCCAGCCTCACGTAAAATTGCACAAAGAGGAAATTCGACGAAGTCGTATTGGTTGCTAAGCATTAAACTTGCATGGCCTCCTTGCCATGATGGAGCTAACCTATTTGGAGGCCCGCCTCGTCTCTTTACTCCTTTCAAACTTGCTCAAATTGACTACAGACAACTTTATTACATAGTTTCCGGTTCCATAACTACGTTAAAAAGAGGGCCAAGTTTTGTGAAAGGGAGCGACAGTGTTAAGATGCAAGAGACAGGAGGATGAGAGAATCAATCAGGCATTAAGATTTTTCAGGTGGTTAGCCTGGGATTCGGAAAAACCTATTCTGGTTCGCACATGTTCATCCAAAGGAACCAATGGATAACCCCAAAAATACGTTACCAGTAGCAGTTAGTTACAAGCGCCATATATGAAAATTAGTGGGTGATGGGAGGTTACTAAACAGATTTTGAGGCCAAAATTTGCCAAGTGTGGTTCGCTTCTCAGCCAGACAACCAAGGTAATCGAATTCACCTCGACTGACAAATTCCGTCAAAGACATGCCCTCACGGAACCCTCTTCTCGCCTGCCTTAAATCCCGACTCTGCAGGAGGGTGTCCATTTCCGACTAATCACATTCGACTCCTCTGAATGCTGCTCTAATTGCATTTAGCATTCCTGGTAGGCTTCCACTTTTGGTCTCTTGCTGGCCTCATTTCTCACCCCGGCTGCCTGCAGGGTTATACCGGATTTTTCGGGCCTGACGTTTTCCAAATGACATCCATTCAAATGAGAAGTGCGGAGTCACCCACCCTCCCCACCCCCTGTTTTTCATGCGCACCACACAGTACTTCCTATGGTGCAAGGCTTGATTATCAAAACAACTTCCATATGAAAAGGTCTACATTGGGTGAAGCCTGGTGAAGCTGTATAGTTTATGTTCATGTATGTCGATCAATATTTCGCGAGAATCCTGACGAAATTTTCTTAAAGCTAAATTGTCCAATAATAAGCAACCCAAATGCCAAAAGCCAAAAAGATACTCAAAGCACTACTTTTTACCCTGATGGAAACATCTAACGTGTAGGCCTATTGTCAATTATCATAAGCAATGTGCGAAATATTTCTGAAAAATTGTGTGCAAGTCGTTGTCCGGATCTTTTTGGCGAGTCTAGTTATGCCTTTTGACCCCAGAACTGTGCGGTAACGTAAATCAAAGCGGTACGATTTTTTCTGTCAAAAAATATGCCAATTTAAATAGTTTTCTCGATATACAGTAAATCTGCAGCTAAGGTGGTAATAAGGTGTTCGGCCGATTTCAATTAGGAGGGTTTTGAGTTCAGTTCCGACGGGCAGGTGACCAGACCAAGGTTTTCTCTAGTTTTCCTTGGTTAGCTTCAGGCATATTCCGGCATGGTTACAATAAAAGGCCACAACCGCTTCTCTCTCTCCACATTCTTCCTTCTTCCAGTTGTAATATTAAAATACGACTAGAAAAGCACAACAAAGGACAACGAACTGGATAAGTTCGTTATTGTTGTTGTTGGTGGGCCACCACCAACAACAACAATGTGGTGGTGGCGGCGGCGGTGGGTGTTATTGTTGTTGTTGATGATGATGATGGTGGTGGTGATGTTGATGATGATGATGAATAAAATCATCATGATCTTTAGAAGACAGTAACTTGACATATTTGTGCATTCCTTGATATAGCCATGGCATCTACACATACTGTAATGCAAAATGACCCCTTCATCACAAGGGCTTTGTTCTATATGAACTTTCAGAACACTACATCGTCTGAAGAGTTATGACAAGGGCTAGGCTATGGCTAGTTAGGGGTCGTCCATATACCATGTG
>KZ539284.1:9505-27215 GCA_000934665.2 Catajapyx aquilonaris
GGGGGGGGGGGGGGGGGGGGAGATGTTTTCAGAAAGCCACAGTCCCGTTTTGCTAGACTGTAGGCGGAAAACAGTGCATTTGTACCACGTAATAAAATATTTCTTCCATATTGTTCAAGTATAAAGAAGTGTATAGTATTGGAGAAATGACTGATATAAGTGTACACTCAAATTATTAAATAAATTTATTTGGCAACACCAGGTATCGATTTTTTATACGTACCGATAGTACACCGTCATACCAGAATGACCCTTCCAACGCATAATATATTTTCCATCCGGAAGTATCCTGTAGTTGAATTTTTTGTGCGCACGATTTTCTTTGTAAAAAGTATGTTTTAAATGTCTTGGGGAACATGCTTTCCATAGAAACTGGGACCTTTTTACACCTATATCTGCTGGTAGACATAAATGAGTATGGAAGCATTGATTTCGCCATTCACAACTATACTGACTGGAGGCATATTTAATTCATAAATGAGTGTACTGTACTACTGGTCTCAGTAAGCTTTAATTTTTTATATTCAAAACCATTAGATCCACATTTGGGGAACCCATTTCACTAGCTATTATCCTGAGGGACCTGAGCCCTTCAAAGCATGCATATGCTAAAACTCTGGAAAGGGTCCAGGTCAGAACAATATGATGTCAGGTATAATAATATCTTCAATATTATAGTACGTTTACATGAGGATGTGCGTGTTAACGTGCTAATATTGTTGCAAATAATGATACCTAAAAGTAAGCATACCTTTGGCCTTTCACGGTTTTTCTGAATTATTAAACAGTGCACGTAGAAATGTATATGAATTAAACATTAATGAATAACGGGTGGGTGTCAATACCACCCAGGATTGCTCTCTGCGCAGTCCTCACAAAACAATCCAGATTTTTTTTTGACAAATTTTCCTCTCTTTAAGAGGAACTTTTATAATCAAATCGGAGTGTGGTCATATGAATTCTACTACATACTTACGGTTCAAGAACGTCAATGCAATGAGACATTCTGACATCACTAAAAAAACCGGAGTAGGAGAAGGTCGTCAACATCGCCATTTAAAGTTATTCCGTTGCCGTCGTGGTTTATTTTCAATCAATACAGCCCATCACAGTTTGCAAACCGAGATATAAAAAGTCAATGTGGGCTATCTCAAAAATTTAATGCATGTGATGTCGCATACCTCTCAAAAGAGCAAACATTTCAATTATTATTCATGCTATGGTATTTTAAGAATATTTCTTTTGTTGAAAACATAAGTAATCGCATGAAAATGCAAGACGTATAATGAACCAGTATGTTATAAAATCATTTGAGTGTCAATTCCCCATATAGCCTATATATACTCTATAATACTCCCATGTTCTACAATCTGACGCAATGCACCTCACTTGTTCCATATAAACTGGCAGGACAAGAATAACTGCTTCCAGAGGTCAATCTTCCAATGACCTTGATTGACTTTCATCGAAGGCTGTTCTAGATCGACTCTCCTCATTTCGATTGCGATATTAATTGTCACGTTTACTTTCTTCTTCCGGCTCTCAAAACATAGCTCATTACGATGACCAGCATTTATCTGCCAGATATTTGCCGATTTTCTTTCTTCCTTTCCTCTATATCAACTTCACTGTCTCTCTCAGATCAACTTTCTCCGCGCCAATATTGGTTGGGTCGGAGGTCAGAATGAATGCCTCTCTTTGCTTTCCTTTCGTTTTTTTGACGGGTATGGCTACGTTCAGGAGGTCACTGACCACCTTCCCTGGTCACTTTTCTCCCTATTTTCATCGACGTTGGTCATCTACACCTGCAGCCTCATTTGGTCTAGTCTTTCTCGTCCATTTCGGTTTTGAAAAAAAGCCAAAGTATGGAGGGGACCTCCTTATTTTGACCTAAAGTAAAAGTTGAATGTTGGGTCAGTCGGCAAGATGCGAAATTTTTACCATTTTTTTGTTCATTTTACTCATGTGCAACAAAATTGCTGTTTTCTCCGATGAAAGCACCTATCAAAAGGTGAAATTTGTGACCTCTCACCCAACGTCTGATCATATTATAGCTGCAGAAAATAATGGGTTACCATCGCCCCAATTCGATGGTCACTAGGCTTTCATCCAATACAAGAATGATGAACTAGGCCAGGCCCAAAAATAACCAGTCATTGGCTCACTTTGTGACGTCACAAACGGCTCTAAGTCACGCTAAGGTGCGCGTGCATTTGGAGAAATTCCAGGCATTATGTGGCTTTGCCCAAAGCATGATTTCAGCCTTGGAGAGTACTGTGAACAATAAGCAGCTGCACAAATCGCAGCGTCTAGCCGTACAGCCGTCTGAATGCACCAAGTTTTATCAGACTTTCGTTAATCCGCCTTCAGAAGGTCGGACCATGCAAGTCGATGGGAGAGAATGATTACTCCCAATAATGGCCCTGATCTGGCCTTGCCCATATCACTTCACATTGGCCAATGTCGAGAAGCTTTGTCGTGTTCAAACACATCCTTGAGATCACACCCTCAAATTACTAGCCATTTGTACCCCCTGCTATGAAACACTTTCATGGTACACAATGACGACTATTTGAGGTCACAAAATTGCATTCTGAGCAGTGCGCTGCAAGAATCTCAAGTGTATAGTCGATGCACCCCCGTTTTAGGTGTCCAGTAGCAGTAATGCGACCCACTGAGGATGACCCAGTGCCTCCCTGACTCACATTAACTTCTCCCAGGCCTGGAAATAAGGGGCCACCTGTACCATTATATGCACCGCACCTCATTTCTGAGCCTGTCCGATCCCGTTAACTGCTCATGCGTCCGTCACAATCTCCACGCACAAACCTACCCTTGCCAGATACATATTGCCTGCCTTGGACTTTTTTTTTCCTTTGGTCTTTATTCTTGACCAAATCAAGTTTCGCAAGGATAAGCTGCAACCCTTGCAGCTTGCATCGTGTTTGTCGATGTATGTCGTCATTCTTCGTGGCTTTATCGCACTACCCAGTTGTGCAACTTCAATTTGTTCTTGAGGTGATGAGCCTTCGATTGCTGCATTTAATTATTGCGGAATGATCGGGTAATTACATGCTGGGGTGCGCTAAATATATGCACGATTTAAAGGTGTGACACTGTGATGATTTTTGTCTCGCAATTTAATTATTTACCAGATATTAGTAGAACATTTTATTAGAATGAGAATTTTTAAAAATTATTTCAGAATTGGATTGTAAGCTCCGTCGCTTTTTGGCACAACGAAAGTTTTAAACTTTTGAAATACTGGGTAAAAATCTGGGTAAAATAAAACGTCCTGGAATATATTCCAAAGGAACTTGCCTAACAGCAGAAAGTTAGTTTTCTCAGATATTCGCCCAGATTGTTTGCTGCATGTAGGCAGACTGGTCGAGTGTATGGACCACTCTCGTTTTCCACTCGCTGAGAAGTTCGTGTAATAATCTTCCTTCCTGGTAGGGCTATCATATGTTTATCATTTCATATTACTTTGACACCAGAAAACAATTGCACATGTCGAACGTTGACTCGACTCTCCTTCTCCAAATAATGTTCCCGCCTGTCGTGTATGTCCTCCACTTCCCTGAGATATGCCAGAGAAGCACAAGTTTCTTGCTGCAGCCATCACCGTTTCTCATGATGTCCAAATGCTCGGACCATGACGTCACGCATTGCTATTATCTGAACCGATCGCCAGCACAATGACCTCCTAATCACATAGCTTCAATTTGATACATAGCTCTAAAGGCACATACCCTGAGGAATATCTTAGGACGACGGACTTACCAGGAAATATCTTCCTAGCATGTCGTGTATGTCCACCCGGAGAAGGAGCATAAGTATGAACAAATTCCTCAACTATCATTGAACTAAAAATGTTCCAGGAACTAAATTTCAAATTCACACAAAATGTAGCCAGATTTAAATCTGGCTTGATATTACTACACCCATGGAGAGAATAAATGAACACGTCAAGCTCACCATAACGAAGTATGTCGAATGTTCCCAACCTGCCTGCCTCACCTGCCGACACTTAAGCTGGGACTGACCACTAGGTTTTTCCTGCCAGAAATGCCCGCCACTTTCCTAGGCTGCAGCCCACAGCCAATAGCACTCCAAGGAAACTAGAGCGAAAGGGACGGCAGTGGGGGATGGAGGGAGTGGGAGGTAAGGTGGAGGGGACAGAAGCAGAGAGAGTTGATGCTGAGACAGTCCCTCCCACTTGGGAATGACGAGTTCTTGGTTGGCCGATTCAAACATGCGGCTCCAGGACATTTTTTTTTTTTGCAAAATCTAGCGTAAAAGAATGAACGTTTTTCGTCCGTTGCAGAAACAATCTTGATTCAATTATATTGCTTCGATACAGCAATGCTTCAATTATGTCTGATAGGTTGTATACCGGTATGGCTAGTTCTACATGGAATAGAGCTACTTTACAAGCGTTAATTCCTCACAAGCTAGGTGTATTCAAGGCAGAATAACCGCTCAATATTTCTCGGCCTACATTGGAGTTTCTAGCCGTGCTTATTGTCTGTGCACAGCCACTTCTTTTGACTCAGCGAACGTCAGAAGCTCATTATATAAAATGAACAAAATAAGTGGCCATATATGAAAAGAAAATACAAAACATGCAGTATAATAGTAGCATATAAATAATATGATCTGGGTCAATACGACCTAATGTTATGGAATATTGGCATAAATATTAAAACAACTGCTATATGAAAAAATAGGTGTAAGAAACAATTTGTCTTTGTCATTGTCGATGAATAGGTAATATGCGTAGATCACACGCAGGTTTCTACACGATATTAGTGATTCTTACAATGTTCTAGGGAAAACTCCTGTGGACGAGAGGGCCACTTTACGAGGGACTTCGCCTACGAAGCCACGTTACTAAGATAATTTCTTTAATGTGTGTACTGCACCTCATCCTATGTCGCGGATACAGCATCAGCGTCTTCCTGCTACACCTAAGAAGATTGCAGTTGGAATTATTTCATGGTAACACCCACGGTAACACTTAAGAGTAAGACTTGGAAAAATCAATGGCGCTTGGAGGGGCGCATACCTGCCAGGATATTTCATACCTTCCGTTTGAAGGTCATTTTCTCGGTAATGAAACTGCCGAGACCAAATGATACCTTTACTATAGTAGGATACCAGTTCTTCGCACGGGGATGGATAAATGACAGAAGTTGCTATGGTAACCCCGTTGCTATCGTGAGGGGCGGTCGGGGGGACTGGGACAAAAACTTCGCATTTTTTATATAAGATTTACATAATATTGTATTAAGTTTTGCTGTATTCCATAATATTTTAAATTGTTCGAATTGATGATTTGTATTAATTTAAAGAATATAACAAAACACTATTAAAATATTGCAATAACGCTTAAATGATATGATATTAAGCTGTTACAATAAAACTGCACTTACAAATTCATGTTATATTCTTACTACTACATTAATTGATATTTAAGGAGGTTGGCCCAGCATTTGCCATTCAACCTCCAAGGACAGGGAAGGAAGGAAGCGGCTGTGGCCTATTATACGGAAGCGACCCCGGAATTATCCTAGAAAGACCGTGGAAAACCACAGAAAACCACGGTCAAGGTTGCCGGCCCCGGGATTCGAACCCAGGACCTCCCGATTAGCAGTAGGACGCCTTATCCACTATGCCAACCTGCTTCGGTATATTCTTACTACAGTAGAACCTCGATTATCCGTCACCCACGGGACTGGAGCATCGTCGGATAACCGAAAGGGTTGGATAATCCTAGGAGTAAAGAAAACTACACGGCCGAAACACATTTTTTTTAAACATAAAAAAGTACACTATTATGGCTTTATAAGAAACCTAGGGAAGTATTTTACATACACATTCTGTTGTACTGTATTTGCAATTTTACTGTAAGGCAACACAAAACAAATACGTAGGACATTGCAGTATTTAATGAGAAAAAATGGATTTTATTTCTGGTGCAGGACGGTCGGATAATAATCCGAGGTCCATAACGGAGAATTTTTTTACACCGAAACAACGATGAACATTGTAAGTGTGATAGTGACCTAGTTATTTTTAAGTTTTGAACACCTTTTGTCGCTGGATATAAAGGTAGCTGGCTTCCTTATAGAGTTATGTGCTTTAAAAAATCCAAACTTCTCTAACTCGAATCTTCTATAACTCGGAAGTTTTTTTTAGGTCCCATGGAGATTCGACTTATAGAAGTTTTACTGTATTTGTTTCCGGTTTGGCGGGTAAATAATCCAGATTAGAAGAAAAGTAAAGTAAAGAAGAATATAAGAAAATGTCAGAAAGCAACATGATCTGTATAACTTGTAAGCTTAGTCGCATACGATGAAAACATGTGTGTCCTCAGCTCGAAAGGTGCAGTGGGGGTCAACAATGCCAGAAAATTGCGAAACAGTGATGATCAGGTTGCAGAGTCGAGATTGAAAGTGCACCAGGTATGTCGGATGAGATTTATAAAAAAGAAACTGGTTGACAGATATTACAGAAAAGAACTGCGTTCTTTTGTCCCCTTACCTTATCTTTCCTGGATTATAAGCCACACTTGCGCTGTTCAAACAAAAATGTCCAATTTTGAGCCATCGCGATGGCTCAAAATTGGACATTTTCGTTACAAATTGCTTTAAAACGTGTTCAAACTGTATTATTCTGACTCTAAAATCGTGTTCAGCGACTTCGTATTGCTATAGGAATTGACTCCTCAATCGTCAATGTCCTGCGAAAAATACGGTGGACACCGATTTTGTAACAATGGAGGCCATTTTCATTATTGGCCGCCATCTTGAATCCTAAGGGACGAAACCTCCTGTTCCACTTCCGGAATCATTCCTTATGGTCCTACGAAGCACCGTGCCAAGTGGCATACTTTAATCATCAAATGCCAGGTTTTACCGAAATATGACGCTTACTGCTTCCACTATTAAGACAAGTAAACACTCCAAAATTACTCCAACCAATCAGAGACGACCTTACATAATAAGTTGGCGACTCTCTTCTTCAATGCTCTAGTCACACGGTACAAAGATTTCGTGATCGAATCATAATCCGATCATGATTTTCATTGTCATGGATGTTGAAACAAAAATTAATAGTACCAATTTATGATGTTACACTAGTTACAACATTAAGAAATGGAGGGGTGCTAGGATTGCCACAAAATACTGGCTGCTGACGTAGCCTAGCTATACTGTATCCTGCATAGAGATTTAATTCTGGCAACTTGTTTATTGAGAGAAGCAACAATCAATACAAGCCAAATAATGTAACCTCGATTGTCGCTTTTAACGGCTTTCTTCTCCTAAAGGTTTCTGGAGTATAAAATACATAACAGCCCTTCTGGAACTGGGGACTTGGGCAGCTGTACATTACTCCGTATGCACTTTTATTATTGGGTCGGACAACACATTGCCCTTCCTGTTTTGTCACCATGGTTATGGAAAAAAACACTCCGGTCAAAATTTTCACGTAAAAACCCTCCCGGATCAAAATGGAATTGGACAGTCCAAGTACCTCGCATCTTTACGACGAAAGGCGTCCAAAGTATCGCTTATTCTTTAAGTTCGGAGCGGTTGTCTCAGTGAAGTACTTAGAAAAAGAAGTCAAGGTAAGTTTACGTTGTTTGCATTTTTCAAACTAACCTTTGCATATTATAACCATACGCAGACCTGCAATGAAGAACGATCTGAGTCGCATATGACTAATTTCTAGATATGAGAGTTTTATGATTGCATTAGCCAAATGTTATGCGAGGCATTTTATTTTTCAAACATTTTTCTAAGGTACCAGTACTGGAATTACTCTATCAGGAGTTGACTTGACCAATGAACAGTAGGCCTACTGGTCACATGGGCTACATTCCTCAATGCGTATAACTCATTTTTGACCAAAATGTCACTCTGATCGTTCTGAATTTCCTATCATCACATTCATATTGTTAAAATAATGTTAGATTCAAATTCACGACAAAAATTCATTTCAGCCTGGATAAGGTAGCAGAATTATTCTGCTATCTTATCCAGGCTGAAAAGGGTCACGGTGTCCTTCTCACGAACGGGAAGGCTTATATCCACAGTTTGGTCATACGAGGTGTGATCGAAAAGTTCCGGGATTTTGTTCATAAAAAACATTAATATTTACTTTAAGGCCTAATTTCCACTACCACCTTCAAAGTAGTCACCTTGGGGACGTATACAACGATCCCAGCGAATTTCCCATTTTTGGAAGCACCCCAAAAAATTGGCCAACCGTAGCGTGTTCAGCATATATCCAAAATCCCGGAACTTTTCGATCACACCTCGTCATTATTATCAAGTAAATGCCCGTCCAAATGTGTATATGCCTTCCTGAGCCTATCACAGCCTCGATGAGAGCCTACATCACAGAGAATAATCTCTTGGTACAACTAGAAGTAGTCCATAGAGTATTCCTCTGAAGTATACAAATAAAAGCATGATTCATCCCACTAGCAAAATTCTGCAACTTACGGTAGAATACATATTGTCTGACCAATATATCATAACATCGTCTCCATTAATGTCGTTACCACAACCCATTAAATATTGTCCCGGAAAATGTGGTGCATAATGTTAATGTTTTAATGTATTATGAATCGTGTGTACTGGGTGATTCACTGCCCAAGACCCCAGTTAAAGATAGGTGTAAGGAGAGAAGTTATGGCGTGTTCACTCCAGCAGCAGCAACCAGTTTAAAGAGAAGCAACAATTCGACTGGAATCATTCTGAATGATGTTACTTCCAACAGATTGCTTCTCTTGAATCTAGATGCTGTCCCTCTTGAATTGGGAACTTGTGCACCACCTAGTAGCTGTTTCTGGCCATACTTGGGTTTTGTAATTACGGTGTAACACGCAAAGATCTCTCCCTGCAACCCAGGCGTCGTGGAGTGAACTTCACGAACAAGCTATCAAGGCTTTAGGTGACATAGCTCAGGCACGCTACAATGAAGAGGATGACGCTTTGTTTTCTTTCCTGGATCCTACGTGGCTTGCTCATATGGTACGAGGAGTAGTTGCACTTATGATGATGCTATCATATGTAGATAACGAGGAGTTCCGAGAAGAGGTATTTGACGAGGTAGACCCTCACTATGAAGGACTGCGCTTCAAAGAGAAGGTATGTGCAGAGTTACAGTTTCGAAAAGAGTATTTTATCATCAGCGAAGTATCGTGAGTCATGGTGCTCCGACAAAATTGCCGGTAATGAAATTATCCCAAGGGAGTTATTTATTCAGCAGTTACTGTATTAAGGCAGAGAAATATTATTGCTATTAGTTTCCGGTCGTATTGAATAACCTCTTCAGGCTTTGATTGATAATAAATTATAATGTTTAAAACATTTGAAGTCATCTAATTGCAACCATCGACATTCGACATTGAGGTTTGAACCCTCT
The DNA here is from genome assembly GCA_000934665.2 of Catajapyx aquilonaris. Classification (NCBI taxonomy): domain Eukaryota; kingdom Metazoa; phylum Arthropoda; class Diplura; order Dicellurata; family Japygidae; genus Catajapyx; species Catajapyx aquilonaris. The sequence continues at coordinate 18,944 of KZ539284.1, forward strand.
TCCCCATTTCAATCAGTTCAATCAGTTCAATCAGGATGCTTCTATCCATCGAAGGTCCATCGAATGATGCTTCTATCCACCTAATTCTATGAGCCAAATGTTTTCAACAACTAATATGGACAAATCAGTTGGAACACCATGCACGAGCGTATTAATATGGCCAATACACCCCAGTCTCACTTATCTATTATAACAGGAATTTGAACTTCTTGTAAAACCGGACAAACTCCCAATTCTGTTTCGGCTGTGGAGAGAAGTGAGAGAGGTGCAAGTATCAATTGCCGACACCCAGAGAGATCACGCCGCCAACTACGCAGTAAATAGGCTCCTAATTATTATATTGATAACTACGGAGAGTTTTTTCTTGCATCTTTCTTTACTGTGCTGTACATAATCCATGCAGGTATTTAGTCCCCACAAAGAACCAGCTGTATTTTTCTTCCCACTCAACCTAGAAACATGAGGTTTGGTTTAAAATGTACCTTAGTTCATGGGAATGTCTAACCATTGACAATAAATGCTGCAATTGTCCTTCAGCGATCTCTATACGCACTCGAATGCGCCGCTACGCGAATCTCCTTATTAGCAAAGGTCCTCCCCAGCAAGCCAGCATATCGACATCAACAGTCCGGATTGGTGCAGTTGTGTTGCTTTCCCAGTCTTCTAACTTCAAGGCTTATTGTTTAAGTACAACTCCTCAAGTATCCCCATTTGCGCCTTTTTGGCAGGTAAAAACAGAATACCCACTTTCTTGCGACAAACGTCGTAGTGACTTTTTCGGTGATGCCAGCAGGCTGTACGTCACTCCTTCAATTTTTCTTCCTCTAAGGGAGGTCATCTGCCACTATATTGGTCCAAAACACTTGGTGCAGCAATATGGACTATCCCTTATAGGACGGGCGTGACATATATGTCACGGCAACTTTGAAAAATTCTGCTGGCGAAACCATACCGTTGTCCGACCATGTAACGTGGTTTCTGAGTAGATTGTACATTTTTCCGTCACGAAAAAAAAGTCGGGATTTTAAGGTGCGTTCACATATAGGCGTTTTTGCTCAAAAGCGAGCGAATTTCAGCTTTCAGCTTATTCGCGTCTGGCCAAAGGCATTCACGCATCGGCGATTTTCTCCTAGACGCGAGCGAATTTTGGTCACTCACGCGACTAAACTAAAAATCGCGCTCCTCTGGCAGAGCCAGATAGAAGCGAATTTTTGACGCCAGCGAATTTTAGAGCTGGTTCGTGCCACCCAGCGCCGCCACGCGGATTTGTCGGTCTTCCTCGGCCATGTTAGGAATGCGGATGCCCGAGCTCGGAAGTTACCTATTTTTTTGTCGCAAACTCCAGACCCGTCCAGCCTCCGCACCATGTCCAGCTCTTGCCCCACTTGGTGCACTGTGACCTGGACGCCCTTCCGAGGTCGGTACAGCAGCATTTTCACTGCCATGCCGGCTGCCTCCGCAGCACAGGGCTCCGCCATCTTTCTCAGGCCAAGACCTCCCCCTGCCCACACCAACCCCGACCCAGCCCTCCCTCCTACCTGCGCTGCTGCACAGCGCATGCTCCATAACTAGCGAGTAAGTTTTCTCGAATAGTGGATACGAAAATGCCTAGAAAATTTTCCAAAAATTCGCTCGATTCGTGACGTAAAAGACGCGAAAAAGCAAAACCTGAAAATTGCTCGCAAGCGTTTAGTCGCGTATATGTGACCGCACCTTTACGTCTATAAAATCTTATATATATTTGCCGGGGAGGCGAAGTGGTACTGCGGTAACGTATGCGCCCACGGATGTTAAGGTCTCGGGTTCGATCCCAGCCCGGGGACACCCCCTTCATCTCGTGCAGAGTTCAGGGTCACCTCTGGCTTTCGAGTTCCACAGACTAAACCACCCGGGGGAGTTCACTAAAAATGGCCACATTAAGACATTGCACTACACCTTGCACATCCCCTCCTGTCATCCTGCCCGTGGGCCCGTGCGTTTCAAATGAATAGGCACCAATGTATACCTCAATAAATAAAGGTCCGTGCGATATGCCCCCATTTGGGAGCGAAAGCACATTACCCCCATCATCATCATCATCATCATCATCATCATCATCATCATCATCATCATCATCATCATATATTTGCCAGATAGGGCCTAAATTTGCACAATGTCAGCTTTTTGCGGATTCTGAAAAAAAAAAACTTTCCTAAAAAAAACTTTCTTAAAAAAAAAAGGTATGATCTTAGCTGGCAAAGGAACTGTTCAAGGTTATCCTGACAAAGCAAAGCAACCCGCATGGCACAATGATTCGTTTCTTTAGATTGGAGCAGATCACTGAAACTTGGCAATTAAGCAGGGGAGTTGGATCGAAATGGCTGCTGTCCAGCCACTCTAATATATTGTCATTCAATGGAAGAATGCTTCTAACAGGTGACCTTCAACGCGATCAACAGTTTGGCAAGGATTTGACCTTGCTTTGCCAACGAACGCCATTTTGAATCCCTCTTTCTCTTATCGGGGGATTGGAGGAGAAAGAGAAGAGAGGGAGAGATACGCGATTGGACATACGCGGCATATCAAGATGGTGGTTGCATTTCGCATGTTTGACACACACGTGTGGCATTTGTCCAATGCTATTATTATTACAACATTTTACGGTGTAAAAACCACATAAACTGTCATTATATTGTGGTGCCCCATGTGGCAACATATTTTGAATCCTACCAAGGCCGCCAGATAGCACCACCTACCACATCAAAGATACGGTGAGTAGCGAACACAGCTGGGTATAGCGTAAAACTAGGTGCATAGAATATACACTGCAAGATTCATGAGCCTAATATTTTTGTCGTTTGGGTTGTGGGGTTACTCAGGGTAACCTTGAACAGTCATGTCGACCATGTCCTTTTGGCATACAGAGTTGCCCCCAAACCTCCTCAAGATATTCCACCCTAAAATTAGTCAAAATATAATTCAATCATCATCATCATCACCACCATCACGACATTTCCATATAAAATATACCTAATTCAATAGTTTTAAAATAAATAATAATGTTCGTAAATGACAATTAGCGGCTGGCGGGCAACTGCGCCACTCCCGCCCGGCCTCCGACAGGATGGAGGGGCGCATGCCCGGCGGGGCTTTTGAACGGCTGTGGAGCGATGCCAAGAGCGATGCAGGTTTACACTCGGGTGGGGGTGTGAATGTTTGTCTCTGTAGCTGGGATGCCTGTTCTGTCTTCTGTGACGTATTATTCAGGCATACTAGTCTGTTCAGCAGCGCCAGGGCTACATAGACATATACTTCTTGTCGTCGCAGGAGTGACAAAAAATTGGAGAAAAAAATACGTAAGCGCGAAATGCACCCCTGCGACATCTGTCGAGACTTTCAAAAATCTCCGCATGGTACGGCAAGAGGGTCCCATAAATGGCCTCAGGATCAAGCCTAGACACTACACGATGTTACTCACTAGATTAGTCACGTGTGGTGCCTCAAATGACGACGCAAGCGATTTTTTTTTTGCAGATTCTTGCAAAAATGCGAAAAAACCGCCCGTCTAATTAGTGTGTCGATATGCTGGGGAGGACCATCGAAAATAAGGAGATTCACGTCGCGTCGCGTTCGATGACGCGTGAATGGTGCTACATGCCCATGAACTAAGGTACATTTGAAACCAAACATCGTTTCTAGGTTGAGTGGGAAGGAAAATATTATAGCTGGTTCTTTGGGGGGGACTACCTAGTGAAACACCCTGTATAATTGAAATAAATAAATGAAATGAATAAGTTAAGCATATATTTAATCGCTTTCATACACAATTTCTCAAAAAGAAGGGATAGTGAACATGAGCATTAACATATATATTAACCTTGACGCAGGCGATTGGCGTAGAAGCGAACAAAATACTGTCAACACACCATGTGAGACAGTACATGGACAAAGAACTCCCACGGTTCTTAAATAAGGTGAAGCACTTGAAGTCACAAACATCTGGAGATAACAGAGTGAAGAAGCTTCGCGATCGTATTCGCCGGATCACGCAAAGTCTTGCGTGCGTAGGTGTCATAAAATTTTTCATTCTGTTTCAGTTCTGTACAGTATAGCTGAAAATAATATCACTATTGTATCAACCTTTTGGACAGATGACACTTTCCCTGGACGATGAGAATGTGGAGCAAGCATTAAAAGAAAAAATATCGGAGATGTATCAAGAGATGCGTCTAATCTTCAGAGAAGATGTCTTCGAAGTACTGAAAACGGAAGGTACTAAGCGTCGCGGTGTCCTTCAATACATGAAAGGAACGCTCACTAAGATAGGCGAGTCCATCATGGACATCGTATCGCCCTACCACAAGGGTAAAATGGTCCGGATCGAAGAGGAGAGAGAATATGAGTTTGACTCTCTGATGATGAACTACCGTTGTTGTACTCTCTCCCTGATTAGCCTGATCGAAGGAGACATGTATTCTCTACTGTGGCCTGAGTAAGTCATACCGGTCATACCCATAATATATTGGAAGTTCTTGAGTTGATCGTTGTGAAAAATTCCTGTGCGTAAAGATTGACATTAGAGTCGTGTTAAAAGTTTTAAATTAATTGGCTGCTCATTCAACTTCTGCAATTTTATTTTCTCACACACTGAGGTGTATCAATGACACAATGAGGCATTACCGCCAAGAACACTATACTCAAAATTAAGGGTATAGGATCAAACCAAGTTGTGTTCTAATGTCTCTCTTAGATGCACCATGATCTTCCTCTTTACAACCTTCACCAAAGTAGAAAATGAGGATTTTAAAAGCAATTCTTTACTATCAAGGGAAAATACTTGTAAATACGTATATACTGTAGGTATACTATATAGGCATTTTGGGCCTCCTAAAATTAGATCTTCAATGTAATTATACGTCTGGATTCTCTATCTTATGTACAGGGTGGGGCAAAAGTCATCGGCTGGTTTAAACGACGCAGCATGGCATAAGTAACGAACGATTATATTTTAAAAAATTGCACTACACAGAGAAAGATATGCCATTTATGTATCAAGTTCCAAAAAAAGTCAATAATTCTTGAAAACAACACCGGATAGATGTCCACCTTTGCGGGCAACACATATTCCTCCAAACGCCGGACGAAACCCTTCATAACGCACTCCAGGATGTCCAGGGAAATGTTTCTCACGGCATGTCTTATCTGATCCTTAAGATCAGCCAATGACTGTGATGAGGACGTGTGGCGAACACCAAACTCTTCAGGTACCCTCACAAGAAGAAGTCGGGGGTGGTCAAATCCGGCGACCGCGACGGCCAAGGAATGTCCCCAAATCTCGAAATGACCCTCCCAGGAAACACTTGACTTTGAATTTGTTCGGTGTTCGCCACACGTCCTCAGTCATTGGCTGATCTTAAGGATCAGATGAGACACGCTGTGAGAAACATTTCCCTGGACATGCTGGAGCACGTTATGAAGGGTTTCGTCCGGCGTTTGGAGGAATATGTGTTGCCAGCAAAGGTGGACGTCTATCCGGTGTTGTTTTCAAGAAGTGACTTTTTTAGATCTTGATCCATAAATGGCATATCTTTCTCTGTGTAGTGCAATTTAAAAATATATATAATCGTTCGCTACTTACGCCATGCTGCGTCGTTTAAACCAGCCCATGACTTTTGCCCCACCCTTTCAAGACCAATATCTGTCTGTCCTGTTACCCGCTATGCAAATCCATACGGAGACCTCGACATATGCCCCAGGGGAATTATTAGGAGTAGTTTTTTACTGGGAAGGTTTTTAGCACATTGGACTTGACCTCCGAGGTCATCCTTGGCCGCAGGAGGCAAAAAGGACTTTGGTACATTGGCCCCCTGTTCTAATAATGCGCATTGAGTTGTCGGGGAAACTGGGTCACATCTCCCTCTCCCCATGCTGCCAGCACCTCCAGCCCCTTAGTGTTATTACATTTCTGCGTGGTGGCTGTGCTTTGGTCAGTGTTTTGTACTCACATTGGTTGCATACTTTGTTCCATCCGAGTTTACACAGTTACCTTGGTTACGAGACTGTTGGTGTAATTATTATAGGTAATGATCACGTTTTGTTCATAATTTAAAGAGTTCCATATCTTGCTATCCTGGTATCTTATTCTATTTTTATCCTAGACACGGTGGGACGGTCCAGCTACGGCCTCGGGGCAGGCCCAGGGTTCGAGTTGGTGCTTCAAATGTGCTCTATGCAAGAATAGCGGTTGTGGTTTGTTTGCTCAGGCAGCCAGTCGGAATTTTCTTGGCGTACTTTTTATGGCGTACCTTTTCCTCTACGTACTGTGTTATGTAGTTTTTGTCGGAATTCTCCTTTTCCGAACTGTGTTACGTTCGTTGTGTGTCATGTAGTTTTCAATCGTTTTGCATTTGTGTGTTTTTCCCCCACTCTAAATTTAAAAGCTCGCTTTTCGCTCGAATAGAGTCGAAATTCCGCTCTTTTGAACATGAATTTTTGCCTTGTACTTTTAGAGCGGTATTAACTCTGTCAAAAGAGTGGCCACCTTCCGCTCTTTTTTCGAGCCTAAATGAGTCCTTTCGAGCTATTTCACTATAATATATTTCACTATTTTAAGCTTCATTTTCGCACTTTGAAGGAGCTATTATATTAATGTAAATACAGTGTTTTCCTAATTGCGTTCGTACGAAATTTCCTTTATGCATATTTTGGAAGACATCTGGCGGCATCGGCACCTCCTTTTCTTAGAGATAGCCACTCAGTTCTTCAACGGTTAGTGTGCTGGTGAGGTTCTCCATTGTATTTCTCGCCCAAATACAATATCGCCGCAGCCAGGGGGTTAACCACTTCGGAACTCCGGTGTACACCTGCAGTGGTACTCTTAGGTACAGTACCTACTCCTTAGGTACCTTACTCTTTGGTACTCCTTGGTACTCCAGTGTACACTTTACAGTCGAGTGGTTAACCCCTTGGCTGCAGCTCGTATAGCAGACCACCACTCGGCCTCACGCCCGACAAACTGATACAGGAATGCCTGTGAGCTGTGACCCTCCCTGACATACCTTTTATCCCCCGTCCTTCCCAAAAATAAACCAGTTGGCCAGTCTCGCACCTCCTTCCCCCAAAGAATGTGGGTGACCCAGGTGCATTCCCTCGATGGCTGTTGCAATTTCGCTCTTTTGAGAGTGACCGCGACGTTGGCTCAATCATCGAGCTGTTTTGGCTCGCATTAGAGTGTGATACATTCTAAAGGAATGCATTGTTAGAAAAAACCGCTCTAAAAGAGTCACCTGGCTCACCGCTCTTTTTTCGAGTCGAATTTCCGCTATTTTGGACCTCCACATTCGCAATGTATTTTCAAAAGACGTTATGGGATGTGGTTTAACGTGTTTAACGTGTGGTATAAGGGTAGCCTATAAAGGTACAAGGTATTTAAGGTGTATAAGGTGAGGTATAATGGACTAATGGTATTACTTGTATAAGGTGTGGCATAATGTGGTATACGTCCTGTGTCATTTAGTTTTCAAACTTTTTGCATTTGTTTTTTTCTCACTTTGTAACGTTTGGACCTCCATATTCTCAACATCCCACCGACTTTAAGATGGGCCCAAAAAAACGTAGTAGCATTGGCAGAAGCTCATCGGATACACACAGAGTTCGGCAAAGGAGGGACCAAGAGACTGAGGAAGAACACAAAGCACGTCTCCACTCTATGAGAAACGCAGCTCCATTTTCATCTACCCGCTTCCTAAATGCAGCTTTCCACTACTCAGCAGACATGGACTATTCTTCTGTCGATGTTGTTGCAATTGGTTCTATGTCAGAGGTATGCCAACATTGTCTGGCAAAGAAGTGGAAGGGTGAAACAAAAACGATCTGTTGCTCCAATGGAAAGGTTAGCCTTCCTCTCCTGGCTGAGTCTCCACAGCTACTTAAAATGCTCCTCTTAGGTACATCACCTATAATTCAAAACATTTCCTGAAGACCATCAGAAATTACCATTCGGCCTTCCAGATGACATGTTTTGGGGCCAACGTTGTAAGAGAAGGGGGCTTCATGCCTACATTCAAAGTGCAAGGGCAAATTTACCATCCATGGGATCACTCCTTCCTTCAGAAAATCAGAGTCCGCGGTTTCTGCAACTTTACTTCGTGGGGAACATGCAACACCAGGCGGAATACCTTTGCACCTACTTAAACGGCACACGCCTCCACATCACACTGCAACTTCAGGAGATGATCCATTCCACTCACACGTTTACGTCAATAGCTTCAAGCTTGCACTTGAGAGTCCTCCT
>JYFJ02005090.1:0-27208 GCA_000934665.2 Catajapyx aquilonaris
TGATGATTACTTACACCTTGTTAATTTACAGACGTAGAAAAGCTTATCATTGCAGTCTCGAGGGTACCACAACCTGTTGTGTCGAACTTCTCCGCATTGGTATGTTTCACTTGCTGAAGATGAAGTCCTACCAGCCACCATATCATAATCTTTTTCGGTCCTATCGCTCCATTGCCAGCCATCACCCTCTTCCAAATTGTGATACCCTATCCAAAGCTGCCAAAACATTTTACCTAAATGTGATTTAGAGGTATAATTTGCTGAAATTGTGGATTATACTAAGACTTATACCTGCAACATATTTCTGCTCGTTGGTGTCGTGCAAACTAACCAGATCTGCTCTACTGTCCATGTCTTTACATTCTTGTCTTGCTTGTTGCCACGAGACACTCTTTTTCAATGTGTAGTAGCAGTAACCTTCGTACTTGTCCCAGTCTTTGGGGCAATATTGCTTCATTTCAGGCGAGGACTGTCGTTTTATCCGGGGATATTCAGGTGTCGAGGTCACATTATAAGTGGGTAATGCACCTACTGCAAATATCATGTGCTATAAGACTTACAACTACAGTATAGACAACAAGCAATGTCGACTTACCTGATATCCACAAGGTAATTAATATTCCTAAGAAGTTCATGATGAAGCTGAGTAAATATGGTGTGTAGCTCCATCAGTTGCATGCTGCAGACTAATGATATAAGTTACGGGGGGGAAAAGGTCGCTGAAAACTCATATCAATAACACTGACCCGAACTCACAGCTCTTGGAAAGATCCTCCCAACATGATAGTGCACAATGTAAATTTATTCGCCCTTATTTATACAAGAGAGATAATGTTTTCGGGTAAAATTATAAGCATAAGTTGCATGCTGAAATATTTATAAATTAAACGAAATAAATGATGGGTTTTTTTTGGCATAATTCCAACTAACCAGGGGAATTTCCCCGGAGCATTTTATTTTGGCTAATTTCCAAACGGAAAAACCAAAATATCTAAAGGAGATGAACCGTATCTGTCTGTTTATCTTAGTCTCCATGGCTGTAATTACGATGTCGCTTTAAACTATTTTTTTTGACTAAATTGTAGCCCCAGCAGAAATAAGTGCATGCCCGGCCATTTTAATCAAAGAAGAAAAAGATGCATAAAGTATTTTTTTATTATCAGATGCAAGGGCTCAAAAAAGATTTCTGCAAATTTTACACTATTGTTATCCAATATTATTATGCAGACACACATAACCTTTGCCTGTAACGGATCTTGAAAATAATATACGCGGTATATGCTACTCTTCTTGGTTGGCTTCTGTCATGACGGCCACTATCCAATCCAGGTAGTCGACAACTCGAGTGAATATTGAGAACTCTCCTTTGGCGCAAGACCTGAAGTCATTAGCCAACATGTCGTAACTAAACACACCTTCCAGGTACCAACGTCGATCTGCTGCCAGAAACACTAGAGATCCTCCTTCGTTTGGACGACAGAAGTTGGAACCTTAAAAACATATACAAGTTAATCAACTTTAAATCCAAGATTTTACACATTGAACATACCAGTTCGATATCCGGCACAAAAGGTCGTGTTGGTCACACCTTCAGAGAGTCCATAAAAATCTGCGCATTCTTCCTGAGTGGCTACAGGATACAGTTCCAGATACATGTCTGTGTGTATTTTCCTTTTTCGAAAACCCCAGCCTGAAACGACTCCGACGTGTCCTGGAAACAACACCGAATACCGCTTGTCTCTTGGGAAACAAACGGGACGCACGTACGAATTAGTCTCGACCTTTTGCTTCAGTACCAGTATGGCCAGGTTGTTCACACGTGTTATCGACTGGTATCCGTACTGACGATAGATTTTAGATACCTGTGGAAAAAAATATGTCATATTCATTACTTTTTTTTTTGAAACGTATATAACTATGCAGATTTTGTACAATGAATAACGTACGTCTCTGTACTGCACATGCTCATTTGGTTTTTGCAGATGTTGTGATGTTTCGCCCACCATTATTTTTAAGTGCCGGTCCTTTATCAAGGCCTCGTCGTACGAAGAGTTACCGACGCAATGGGCAGCTGTGAATATGAGTCGCATTGTGTCAAAAAAAAGAGGCTTCGAACAACCAAACTAATAGAGACGAATTTTTTTACAAGCGCAACCGAGTGCGCACCCACACCAGCGCAGCTCCATTGTTCTGACAACAGCGTAACTCGCCAGTGGCCACATTCACAGCCTCGGAAACGTCGCAAACGTCGGTCAGTTTGTTTCCACAAGTGTAGCGTTAGAAATAAGTGCTAGTAGGGCCTACACCCACCATCTATTCCCCCTATAATAATAGCCTTATTTTTTCGCCTCTGGAACGCTCCGGAAGGAGAACGGTCCCTGGTGAGTGCTGCCACCTTCTGATCGCGGCAGAAAGATGGAAGTCCCCCTGGTGAGTGCTGCCACCTTCTGATCACGGCACTAAATCATCAGGCGTTGCCAAATTTTGGCTACGGGTGCGCTAGTTATTGATAATTCCAACCGTGCACGCTGCGCAAACTGTAGTGCGCACTCGGTTCTGCTCGTATTTTAAAATTCATATAATAATTGTGTAGCTCTTTGTTCGAAACTTTTTTTTTTTGAGGTTTGATATAAGTAATACACAATCACTTTTCTTTTGTATTGTACCTGTAATGACCAACATGTCGCTTATGAGTGTTCCTCCGCATGTGTACTCCCACTCGTTATTCTCGTTCATTCGGTACACACCAGCATGCCATGGCCAGTGGCCTTGCTCTGCCTGTACATTTCTGTCAGATGCTCCTCTCAGCCATGAAGGCAAAATAACGCTCCTTCCACACACTGTGAAAATAATTGGTTCATTGTATTGAAAAAGTACTCACAATTATTTGCGATCGAGTACTTACCAGGTAGACACGAGAGTGTCAGTTCCTCGGACCATGTTCCGTTTTCGGTGCATTGTATGACCTGCTGGTTCACAGCTCCTGTGGATTCGTAGTATTCTGAGCATTGAAAGTGCATTGTTGTGCCTGCTGGAGAGTGTTCTCCGCACACTTCATCGTCGCCTTCTGTGTTGGTACAATGCACGTGTATTCCTCTCGTGCGGTACCGTACATGCGGACAGGTGTTCTCTCGAGGGAGATGGACTTCCACGTAGTTTCGTTCTTGTTTTTCTGTCAAACATAATTTTTGTCACATGGAAAAAATTCTTACATATTTTGAACGTACTTAGTGGAATTTCGCATATGAAGTGCGACTCTTCCTGGCAGTCTTGCTCCTTCCAAGTACCTAGAACTGCAATTGCTCCACATGTTCCGTCAATTTCATGAGATTCGTCCCAATTTGAGTAAAGCAAAGGCTGGCCGCTGCTCCACTGCCATTTGCCTTCGACATTTTGAAGCCCTATCCATGCTTGGGTAACTAGCTTGCCTGCAATATTAAGCAATGTTAATTAACAGATCATAATATTAATTACAAAATGATTTCAGCTTTACTATGAATGAAAGTGAGTTCAGCGTCTTGGTCTATTGATGGAAGGTCAGCTCGGCTGTCCATTTGTTTGCAGACTTCTCGAGCAGAGTTCCAACTGGCCTTGAATGTTGAGAAATAGTAGCATGAACTGTTCCTGTACTTCCAGTTCACCAGGCAAAGCTCTGACACTTCTGAAAACAATTATTTCAAAACCATATTTACGATAAATGCAGCAATTAGGTTGCAGCCCATATTAAGTATTCAATGATTGTGTCATACGCACATGATAGAAGATTTTGTATCAAAAGCAAAATCAGATTTTTTTTTTCATAATCAAATTTTATTGAAAATATTACCTGCTCTGTACTTGCATGCGAAATGGTGCCGTTCTGAACAAGTAGCATTGATCACCTGATCATCCGTTTTACTGACCAGCTGGCACTTATCATCTGAACTCATGACCCACATATTTTGTCGAAAATATTCTGGAAGTAATAAAGGATTCTTAGAATTGACCACATGTTATTTTAAGTGTAGTTTTTTAGTCACAATTATTTTAACTGTCGACGTACTTTCGAGGTTAGAATTTTCCTCTCTGTCGCCAATCATGGCCAAAACAGCATCATCATGAGTAAGTTTGCAAACATTTTCTGCTTCCTTCCATGTGGCTTGATAGTCTGACAGGTAGAAGCAAGAGTCTTCGTGGTACTGCCAGCCCTCAGGACACGGTCCTGTAAAAAAATATTAATATTTTAAATATCATGACTATCGAACATAATTTTAGGTTGAGTAGTAGGCTACATAATTAATGCCAGGGAGTATATACTAGGCTACATAAGAGGCGCAAACATTCGATTTCCGCGTCTCTCTGTTTGGGGCGTTTCCGAGGATGGCGGCCATCTTGAAGTGTGGGCAACGCCAACGAGGTATAAATAGGGCACAGGCAAAAATAGGGTCCGCCATCTTTGATGGTTTTGGCGGCCATGGCAACTACACGGCAAGAACACGCACGAATCAAAGATGGCGGACCCTATTTTTGCCTGTGCCCTATTTATACCTCGTTGGCGTTCCCCACACTTCAAGATGGCCGCCAGCCTTGGCAACGGCCCCAAACAGAGCGACGCGGAAATCAATGGCGCTGACCGAAGTTTGCGTCTCTTATGTAGTATATGCTCCCTGATTATGCAGACACCAAAATTATCTTGCCTGGCTTCAGTTGACAGACGTAGTTGAGCTCCATGTTGCAATATGTATTTTCCCAGCTACCAAAGTAAGTCAGCTGAGTGCATTGTCTCTTTTCCGTAGCAGATGGCTTGCCCTTCTTCCAGTTCGTGTAGTCCACATTGCTTCCATCGCTCCAGGTCCAGTTTTTATTTCCAGCCAAATTGCTCAGACCGATCCAATGTTTCCAATACATTTTGTCTTTTAAAATATTTCAGTTGTATTCAGACTGTATATTCAGCAGAACATTCAGCTTACCTGTGAAATATTTCTGTTCTTCGTCAGTTGAAAGGCTGACGAGATGAGCTCTTCTGTCCATCGACTGACACTCTAGTTCAGCTTCACGCCAAGACGCCTTGTACTTTGACATGTGATAGCAAAAGTCTCCAAAAGAATTCCAGTCTGCAGGACAGCTCTCGAAACCTATAACAGAAAATACTGGGTTATGATTATGATTATGATTTTAATTAAGGTGCTTGCCTGGATCTAATTTGCACGCGAATTTGAGTAGTCGCTGGCAATTTCGTGGTCTCCATCTTCCTGTAAGGAACAAGCTGGCACATTTTTCATCCTTTGAGTGAGGCTGGAGTCCAATCTTGTTGAACTCCAGAGGTGATGTACTGTCTGTCCAATTCCAGTGGTCGGTTTCCTGATCGTAGTTCAGGCCTAGCCACATCTCCCAATGCATTTGTTCTGATCAAAAAGAGGGCCAAAAAAAATATTATGTGCTCAAAATTGAACAGGGTGAAAATTAATATATACCTTTGAGAAAAGTGTCAAGTGACGAATCGTGCAAACTGATTAAGTCTGAGTACTCTTCTTTGGATTTGCAAGCTTCTCGAGCTCCACTCCATGTCGCTTTTTGTGGAGAGAAGTAGTAGCAAGTGTCTTCAAACAGTGTCCATCCTTCAGGGCAAGCATCTGAAAAAAATAATAATGTCAAAGCGAATGAAATGCGAAAAGAAATTGGTTCAAAATTTATACCTATCTGGGACATTTTGCAGGCGAATTTAATTGCTTTCGAGCAATTAAGTCGGTTCCAAGTGCCTCTGTGTTCCAACATCGCACATCGGTAATCAACTTCGGGCCAATTATTATTATTATCTTCGGTCCAGCTGAGGAAGTTTGTGGGTGAAGAATCGCTCCATTCCCATTCATTTTTGTTGTGCAAGTTGCTCAAACCCAACCAAATATTCCATGACAATTTTCCTGCCAAATTAAAGTAAAACGTATATCAAAAAAATTGACAAACGTAGCAATTAGAACATAATTACCTGACAGGTAGTTATCTACACGTGGGCTATGCACACTGGCCAAATCCGCGCCACTGATTAAATTCGCGCAAAATTCGCGAGCCAGATTCCAAGTAGTTTTTGATTCAGAAATGTGATAGCAATTTCCTAAGAACAATTCAAAATTGTCTGGACACTCTTCTTCACCTTCTGTAAGAGAGAGTTTAATTTAATTAATTTTTGTTGTGGTAATCATTGAGTAGGCTATACTCACCTGTTGGTATTTGACACGCATACTGATATTCATTATCGCAATTTTGAGTTGTCCAATCACCAGACTGCATAAGTACAGCGCACTTATTACTATCAATTACATCTGTATGCCAGTTTCGATAATCAAGAATCGAATCATCGCTCCATGTCCATGACTCATTTGAATCCATCATTAATCCAATCCACACTCCTTGTTCCATCAATTCTGCAATAATAATTTAAAAAAAACAATAATGAGAATAACCATAATCATAATCATAATTAGAGACTTGAAATCAGCTGCTGCTCTCTGGAATGATGAAGGCTGATTAGATCCGCATTCTTGTTCATCTGTTTGCATGTTTGTCTTGCTTCTTGCCAGGACGATTCGGTGTCCGATATGAAGTAGCACTGTCCATCATGCATGTACCATGAATCGGGACAGAAAGGCTTCATTGTTGGCTGCTGAGGAGCTTCGGTGGTGGACAATATTAGGAGATGATCGCTCGTGCTTTCCACAGGTCCTGAATAAATATTTTTCATTCAGTGTTATAGATACAGCCCATGACACTTCCATCGCCTGAAGATCATGCGATTACCCTCTCTTGTACCGTACATGTTTTTTTTTCCTTTCTTACCGTGTGTTGTGGTGTCTCCAGAAAAGTTGGTTAGTTTGTGGAAGATGGATTTTTGATTAAGGAACAAATTGGAGGCCCGCTTACTCCGCCATCGTCGAGAAGCATGAAGATGGTGGCATGGCAACGCTGCTTCGTCCGATCCGTCCGGACAGTCCGCTTTACCATCGCAAACCTGTCCCATCTCAATGCAGCCATTGTTCGCTTTGCAAGGGTAATCATCATGGCCACATTGTTGCGATAGCACCCCTAATAATTACATTTTTGTATACAGCGGGTTCACTTATTACAAAATTATATAGCAATTATTACAAATTAACTTACCGCAAAGTGCTGTCCATAAACAGAATGTAACAAGACGCATCGGTTTGGTTCAAAGTGTAACTTACTGTGAGTGATTGGAGATGGTTTTGGTGTAAATGTTACGATGATAGTGTGTGAGTTATTAGTAGTCAAGACCTCGACCACTCTTTTTTTTAAATGGTTCGAAAGGTCAGCATATCTTGCAACATGGATTTTATATCATTTCAAGTATTGAGATAACGAAATGAGCTTTTAAAAATTATGCATATCTTCATAACATGTAGTTATGAGGAAATTCGACTATTTTTACGACTCATACTGTCATACCCAAAAAAATAGTTCAGGTTAAATACTATGCAGCCCATCACGTGAAGATTAGGAAAAATAGTTCGCAATAAATCACGCATTTACTGATAAAAATTATTATTCCAAGAACAGGGTACACAGGATAGTGGACATCATCCAATTTTTTATTCATTTTAATTTTCAAGATACAGACCTATTAGCTATAAAAGCAAGTCTTCCAAGATAACATTTTACATCAACGCAATTCAATTTCTCGGAAAGAGCAGATTGTGTTCAATAGTAGTCCTTATCTGCATCCGCCAATGAAGCTGCAATCCACTCCAGATATCTGTTGACCTTTGTGAAGACGCTGTACTCCTGTGTGTCACACGTGATCCCGTCTTCTATCACCAATCCGTAGCTGACCAGACCTTCCAAGTACCATCTGTTGTCAGACGCTGGGAACACCATCCCTCCACCACTGTCACCATTGCACACTCCAGTCCCTATATATATTCAAACACATGAAATGATAAGATATGTCCTTCTGTTTGTCCGGGGTGAGTCATAATTTCAGTTCAGCTAGCTCCAATTAGTACCACTACCTCACGCAGAGTGGCAGTAATGTGCAAAGAGGGATGATGCGCCATCTATGACCGAAGTAAGGTACTAACGTAGACAGTGTTGCCAAGTTTGGCAAGGGCTTCACTATACAAATGAATTTTTTACCGAGCGCAACCTAATGCGCACCCGGACTTTTCGCCCCGCCCGTTTCGCCCCCGGACTTTTAGTCCCCGGCATATTGGCCCCCGTGACAATTTCGCCCCCGTGACATATTCCACTTTGAAGCATTCGGCTGGGCATTTCTAGAGAAGTGACCTGGCCTTGCGTATAGCCTGCTGGCAACGCCGGGGGCAAAATTGTCACGGGGGCCAATATGCCGGGGGCTAAATGTCCGAGACCCCGCACCTACACTCGCGCTTTGGCGGAGCTTTGGAAACGTTGCAAACGTCGGCCATTTTGTTCTCTTCCAAGCGTAGCGTTGGAAATAAGTGCAGTTCTAATAAGGATATACCAATACATCCATACATCATTGTTAATGCCAACCGTGCATGCTGCGCGAACTGTGATGCGCAATCGGTTGATTTAGTAAAAAAAAATCATCTGAAGTTCTAAATAGTGTTTCTGACATACCGTTTCGATACCCTGCGCAGTAGGTGAGTCCCTGCAGGCGACGTGGTATGCCGAATATTCTGTTGCACTCGTTGTCTTGAGCTACTGGATATGTTGCCATGTAAAGGTCGTTTGGAAGCTCGTTAGCTTCATTTACACCCCATCCGGCCACCTAATGAAACAGCAAAAAAAAATAATGAAAATGTCCATTGGCAGTTACCTGTGACAATAACTTACGACTCCAACTTTCCCAGCGGACAAGAGCGAGTGTCGTCTTTCCTTCGGGTAGCAAATGGGTCGGACGTAATTAGTGATGGTGACAGGAGTCTTCAGAACTAGGATGGCAATGTCGTTTTCAATGGTTCCTGCATTGTATCCGTGATGTCTGTAAATTGCTTGAACCTGTACCGAGCAAAATTATTAAATCCTAAGTACAAAATTATGATCACCAAACGTATATACCTCACGAGATTGCACCAAGTTGTCATTTTCATCCAGACGTCGATAGTACTTTCCTAAGAACACCTTTAGACGTCTCTCCTGAAGAACAACGGCAGTGTTGCGATTGCGGACCACGCAATGAGCAGCTGTATTGTTGCGCAATTAGCTCACATATCTGATGTCGAAATGTTGGCATTTATGTACCTGTAATGACGTATCTGTTGCCTAAGAGTGAACCTCCACAGTGGTACTGCCAGACATTCTTCTCGTCCTTTTTGTAGAGTCCAGCATGCCATGGCCACTGACCTCTGACTGCTTTCATTCCTCGATGCATCAGAGTCGTTGCTCTTGGTTTAAGCACACCAGACTTTCCACACACTACAGAGAAAAAAAGAGTGTCATAACTTCATCCGAAACATGTTTTTTTTGGAACATGCTGTACCTGATACACAGGATATGTCAAGATGAGCTGACCACACACCATTTTCCAAGCATGTGGCGTTCATTGTATCGACAAATGTTTCAGACTCGTATAATTCGGAGCATTGCAAATTAACTTGGGAGCCAGGAGGCATCCATTCGTTGCAATTTATGGCGTCTCCTTCTGGACCGGTCAAGCACATCGATTCTGTGCCCTCCTTCTTCTCAATAGGAGGGCAAAGGTCATCACTTTGGAACGGGAATGATTCAGGAACAGAGTTGTCCGTTTGATCTGTGAGGAGAATATTTTATTTTGAACAATTGTGACGTCCCATTATATTTAGCTGGATGCTTAATTATTATTACCTAATGATATCTTGCACACAAAGTTGATCTGTTCAGAACACGGGAAATTGTTCCAGACTCCGTTATGAGATAGTTCAGTGCACATTTCTGAATCCAAATTGTTCGGTTCTCCTTCGTTCCAGTTCAGAAACGTGAGGCTGGAGCCATCACTCCATTTCCAGGATCTGGAATTGTTTTTGAGGCCTATCCATGCTCGAAGTGTCATTTTTTCTGTTGAATTTGAAAATTATTATATTAATTTTACAAGGAGGAAAGCTTATAGGGGGAAGATAGGTACTACATGTACCTGCAAATAATTGTTGTTCTTCCAGTGAATGTATGCTGAGCAGATCCGACGCCTTGTGTTTCTGGCTACATGCTTCCCTGGCCACGCTCCATGTGGCCTCGTAGTCTGACAGGTAGTAACAAATACCGGTCAAGAAAGTCCAACCTTCATCACACAAATCTGTAGAGAAAAATTTGGCAACAATTAACCTGCGAAATATTATGTACGATTGAATAGTATACCTCCAGGCATTTTGCATGCAAAATAGTGTTTTTCTGAGCAGGCTAGACTGCTCCATTTGACTGCATCGTTGTCGTCCGTTCCAGTATGGACCAATGCTCCACAGGATTCGGGTCTGTCCTGTTCCTCAGGTTCGTTCAAATGCCAGTTGTAAAAAGTAGTTGGTGTCAAGTCACTCCATGTCCAATCTCCTGATGTTTCCTTTTCCAAACCAATCCAGACAGTTCCTCTCAGCAATTTACCTGTTTAAAAAAAAAAAGAAGTGAACTCTCAGTTATTAAAATTTGTACTGAAAATGTGACTGATAGTCGTGTCAGGGAGCACATACTACATGAGAGACGCAAACTTCGGTCAGCGCCATTGATTTCCGCGTCGCTCTGTTTGGGGCCGTTGCCAAGGCTGGCGGCCATTTTGAAGTGGGGGCAACGCCAACGAGATATAAATAGGGTACAGGCAAAAATAGCGTCCGCCATCTTTGATGGTTTAAGGGGCAACACGGCAAGAACACGCGCGAATCAAAGATGGCGGCCCCTATTTTTGCCTGCACCCTATTTATACCTCGTTGGCGTTTCCCCCACTTCAAAATGGCCGCCAGCCTTGGCAACGCCACAAACAGAGAGACGCGGAAATCGAATGTTTGCGCCTCTTATGTATAGTACATGCTCCCTGGTCGTGTACTGTACAATATTTCTATTATTGCAAACTAACTTACGTGTGATGAATGAATTTTCTTGTGGCTTTCGGAAACTGACAAGATCCGCGTTTTTGTCGCTTTCTTTGCAAATTCTTCTGGCGTCATCCCATCCTGCCTTGAATTCTGACAGATAGTAACAAGATCCCAAGAGATACTGCCATCCCAGAGGACACGGATCTGAATAAGTCGCATTATTATAGACGACATGCTGCACACTTTAATATTCCTTACTTACCTGACACAACTTTGCACGCGAAATTTAGCTTAGTTTCGCACTTGATGTTGTTCCAGCTTCCGCTAAAAAGCAATTCAGCGCACTTGTCTTCTGATGACCTATGAGATGACCTTTCCTTCCAGCTGATAAAGTTCGTCGGAGTGTCATCGCTCCAGTCCCACTGACCTTTCCTCTCGATATCGTTCAGACCTATCCACATCCGCCAGAACATGTGGTCCGTTATATACCGAAGTTCCTGCTTGCTGTGGAGACACACCAGTTCAGACCTGGACTGAATCTCCTTGCACTTCTTCTTGGCAGTTTCCCAGGTCACTCTCTCCTCAGATATATGGTAGCAAAAGCCTTGTGACAAGCTCCAATCCTCAGGGCATTTTGGCGTCTCTAATATTTTAAAGCAAAAAATAATAATTTGTTTGATTGTTTATCCTGATGGCAACCTGAACTCACCTGGAGGGAATTTGCAGACGTATTTGGCCTTTTTGAGGCAGTCTTGCGCCTGCCATTTTCCTGATTGCAACATGGCGGCACATGATTCTTCTTCACCGTGAGGTTCCACTTCCCATTGGCTTGTGTTCAATGGAGTTCCGTCTGTCCATACCCACATTTCCTTCTCAGTGTCGTGCTGAAGGCCTATCCAAACTTCCCAGTACATTGTACCTGCAGAGACATACACAACAGTTAGGTACATGAATTATTATAATTGCAACAATATTACTTGACCTGTGAGGAATTCCTGCTCAGAAGATCTGTGTATGCTGACTAAGTCAGACTTTTTGTCAATGGCTTTGCATGTCTCTCGAGAATCTTCCCATGACAGTTTACTGTCAGATATGTAGTAGCAAGCATCTTCATGGAACTTCCAACCCTCATTGCACGGATCTGTAATTGAAAATAATTTCTCTCAATACTTCTGATTGGGGGGGTCATTATATATATATATATATATATATATATATATATATATATATATATATATATATATATATATATATATATATATATATATATATATTCTGTACCTTTTGGTCTCATTTTGCATGCGAATTTTAGCTCCTGGTTGCATCTCAGGTTCGTCCATTTTTCTGTGTAGCGCAAATCTGCGCATTGGTCTGTCGGAAGTGAGCTTTTCTCTGCCTCGTTCCAGTTGATAAAATTGGTCGGAGTTCCATCACTCCATTCCCATAGTGTAGGATGCTCCAAGTTGTTCAGACCGAGCCATATTTGCCAGTACATTTTGCCTCAAATTTATATTTAAAAAAAAAGATGAGCGTGAATTGCATAAAAATGACATGAAGTGTTTATTTACCAGCGAAATATGATTGTTGTAGTTTTCCATGAATGCTTGCAAGTTCAGCATCTTCATGGAGCTGCTTGCATCTTTCTCTCGCTGATGTCCAGGACGACTTCTCATTAGACACATAGTAGCAGCTTCCCATATAAAACTCCCAATGTTCAGGGCAGACAGGGCTTTCTGATAATTATGAACAGTAATATCAGGGAGCATATTACTGCATAAGAGGCGCAAACATTCGATTTCCGCGTCTCTCTGTTTGGGGCGTTGCCAAGGCTGGCGGCCATTTGGAAGTGTGGGGAACGCCAACGAGATATAAATAGGGTACAGGCAAAAATAGGGTCCGCCATCTTTGATTCGCGCGTGTTCTTGCCGTGTAGTTGCCATGGCCGCCACAATCATCAAAGATGGCGGACCCTATTATTGCCTGTACCCTATTTATACCTCGCTGGCGTTCCCCACACTTCAAGATGGCCGCCAGACTTGGCAACGGTCCCAAACAGCGAACATCAAAGGCACCGACAGAAGTTTGCGCCTCTTATGCTCCCTGGTAAATATGCATAGGCAAATTTTGTTAAGTTTAAAAATATTTATGTAATGCACCTGAAGGTAGTTGGCAGATGTAATTCAGCTTATCCGAGCAATCTCGACTGTTCCATCGTTCAGACTGAACCAGTTCGACACACTTCTTTTCTTCAGACGATTCATCCCTACCCCAGTTCTCCCAATCCAGTTCAGTCCCATCGCTCCAGAACCAATCACTTTCATTGTCAGATCTCTCCAGACCGATCCACAGTTGCCAAAACATTTTTTCTGTGACAATTAATTGTATATTATCCTGAAGGCTCATATTAATTGGAGTAATTTCAGTCTATAATTACGTGTCAGGTAATCCTGTTCCCTTGAACTTCTAAGGCTGACCAGATCCGCTCCTTTGTCCGTTTGTTTGCAAGCTTGTCTGGCAGTCTGCCACGTGGCTCTGAAGTCTGATATGTAATAGCAATAATCCTCAAACAGTTCCCAGTCATTAGGACAAGACAATTGTGTCTTGATCACAGGTATTCTTGTAGGCAGGACAGTCACAGTTTCGGTATTGTTGTCATAATATTCAGTAGATATATCCGATTCGGTTAAATTAAGAGGAGTTAATTCGGTGACACGTGGAATTAAATCAGGTGTTTGCGCAGTGGTGGTTTCAGTTCCGATTATTTTAGCAGTGGTGATTTCAGTTCCGATTATTTTAGCAGTGGTGATTTCAGTTCCGATTATTTTAACTGTGGTGATCACTGTGGTTCTTTCTGGAAATTACATGAAATTATTGCTACACTCTAAGAAATGTCCGGGTTAAATGTATTTATCCCGGAAAAAGATCACTTGTGTCATGGTTATTTAACCCGGACATTTCTTAGAGTGTATACACTCTAACAAATGTCCGGGTTAATAACCATGACTAAGAAATGTCCGGGTTAAATAACCATGACTAAGAAATGTCCGGGTTAAATAACCATGACACAAGTGATCTTTTTTCCGGGATAAATACATTTAACCCGGACATTTCTTAGAGTGTATAGTAATAAGAAGTACGTACAATAAAACCTTAACTTACTTGTGATTGCAGGCAGTGTAGGCTTGTTAGTGGTTGTTGTTGTGGTTGTTGGACGTGGCTTGATGCAATTGGGTATCGGAGGATCCCATTCCTTCTTTTTGCACGTGGAGACATGGCTTCCGTCCAATTCGTACCCATACTTGCAATAGAATTCAATCACTAGTCCTTCCAAAGCGATTCCGATTTTGGACTTGACACAACGCAACTTGACATTATCCGATAGTCTTTTGCAGTCTGGGATGACATAAAATCCATGCCTTGGATCGCTAGGCAGCATGCAGTGGTCGAATATTGAAATGTCCGGAATCAATCCTCTTTTGGGACGCCTAATATAATAATTGCAGGCTGTCTCGTCTGACAGGTCTGGACAGTCTGGCTCATGGTCGCAAACCCACTCTGAGGGTATGCAACCCGTCACATTTTGGCACGCGAAATTTGGTCCGCATATTGAGGTGTTGGCAGATGCAAAATCTGGAAAAAAAATGTGCAGAAATAATGCAAGGAAACTAATTTTGAACCGCTGCACTTACCAGCAATTACTCCACTAATTATTAGAAGGGCCAAAATGTTCCATTTGGACATCATAACAGAGCAGGCCGTTACAAGCTGAAATACAACGTAGAGTGTGGGGAATATTGGATCATGATCGGTTACTACATGACCCTTGCAGGAGATGATAACCCGGGCTGTGACCGTGACCTCAAATATTTATCAAGTAATGAAACAGGAAGAAACTTGTTTATTTTTAATATTTCGGGATTTTTTTATAATCTGCACATTTCGTGTGTTGTAACTACAACAAATTTGCAGTCGCCTCTGACAGAACACCGTTGATCCAATCCAGATAACTGCTGACTCTTGTAAACACGCTGTATTCAGTACTCTTGCATGACACCAGGTCATCCAAGACGTCACCAAAGCTGACCAGTCCTTCAAGATACCATCTCCTGTCTGCTGCTGGAAAGACCATTCCTCCACCGCTGTCTCCATGACAAACACTCGTGCCTGGAGAAGAAAAAAAATATTAGTTTCTCCATACATTACAGTCAGTGATTTTTGGTAAGAAAAAATATACCATTCCGATATCCTGCGCAGTAGGTGGTGTCCTCCATTTCCAAAATGAGTCCAAATGTGTCTATACATTCTTGCTTTGGAGCCACTGGAAAAGTTGCCATGAACAGGTCGTTTGGTTGCTCGTTTCGTTCATTAGTGCCCCATCCGACAACCTAACAATTAATTTACAAACAATTTAATTGTACTGCTTAATAATAATTTCATTAAACAGAAACTATTCATACCACTCCAACTTTTCCAGGAAATACGAGGGAATGGTGAGCTTCTCTTGGGACACATATTGGTCTCACGTAGTTGGTGATTTCGACTGGTGCTTTCAGGACTATTATGGCTATGTCTGACTCAATAGTCTCGGGGTTGTACCGATAGTGAAGGTAAATTTTCAGTACCTCGCGTTGTTGAACAAACAGGTCGTTTTCGTCCAGATGTCTATAGTATTTTCCAAGAAACACTTTCATGCGTCTTGTTTCTATAGGTTCAGCAACATTTGGATTCTTCAGAACGCAATGGGCGGCTGTAAAAGTGCTACAATAAATGTCACATTTTCAGGGCATCATAATGATTATTATGTATACCTGTTATTATAAACCGATTGCCCAAAAGTGATCCTCCGCAATGATATTCCCATTTCATCTTTTCGTTTCGTCTGTACAAACCAGCATGCCATGGCCATTGGCCTCTTGTGGCCTTGATTCCTCGATGCATAAGTGTCTGAAGCTTAGGCTTCAGCTGACTTGATGTTCCACACACTGAAGATATATGCAGAAGTATATAAATTATTTTTTTTCATTCATACCTTGGTTGTTCATACCTGGTTGACATGTAATTTCTGGTTCGCTGGACCAAACACCGTCGTCCAAACATGTCAAATTATGCGTCTGGATACTTCCAACTTCTTCGTATAGATCTGCGCATTGCAACAGAACCTCTGTTCCTATAGGCAGGAAATTATTATGACACGAAACCTGTTCGTCTGTGTCGTCTCCAGAAGGTGTGAAACACAATGCTTCGGTTCCAATCATCCGTTTTATTGGAGGACACTGCGGCAGATCATTTGGCGAAAGGAAGCCCAAATCAGGCGCGTTCTTATCCTCTGAAAATTGTACACAAAATATTATTGGCTACGTACAGGTGTAATTATAGGAAATGTATACCTAGTGAAAGCTTGCATAAAAACGATTTGGTGTCGCTGCATGAGTCTGTCTTCCATGAAGAATCGGTTAGAGTTGTGAGTGCCGCACATAATTTGGAAGAGTTGCGGTCATACTGTTCTTCCTCCCAGCCTGCAAAGGTCACTCTTGACCCATCACTCCAGACCCATTTGTCCTGACCTGTCGTGCTAGCTCCAGTCCATATTTCCAGCACAATCGTCTCTGCAATGACATAATAAATTACATAGCTCACTTTGTTTTAAAAAACTTTGCAATGAAATTATCCATTACTTGCAATGTAGTTGTGCTCTTCAATGCTCTCTAAACTAATGAGATCCGATCTAGGTTCCATCTGTTTGCAAAATTCTCTTGCAGATTGCCAAGTCGATTGGAAATCAGAGAGATAGTAACAATGAGACTCGCGGGATTCCCATCCTTCAGGACAAATGTTGGAATAATCTGATAATAAATATGTAATATTATAGTTCGTTTAATAACCTTTCAGATCGGAACATTTTTTTAACCTGAGCGAAATTTGCAGGAGAAATAATTGAATTGGTCGCATTGCATCGATTGCCATAAGACTGTGTCGTTATTGTCGCTTCTTGAGTGGACCATTGCGGTGCATCTGTGCCTTTTGTCTGTTATTGGCTGGTTCATATCCCAATTGATGAAGATCTGTTCAGTTCCATCGCTCCAGCGCCATTCTCCAGGATTGTACAGTTGCTGGAAGCCTATCCATATACGTGGACGGAGAAGCTTTCCTTTGAATGAAAAATTGTGCGTTTACACATTCAGATAATAATAACATCAGTAGTACACACAACGCACTTGAGATGTAATCAGATTCATCTTTAGAGCTGATGCTAGCCAGATCAGCATCAGATTCCAGATCCTTGCAAAAATTTCGCGATTCCTTCCACGACATCTTAGTAGACGACATTCGATAGCACGAGTTTAGCATGAATGTCCAGCCGACAGGACACGGCTCTGGAATATATACGCACAACAATAATATTTGCGCGAAAATTTTGCAAACAATTTTCACACCTGGCTGGACTTTGCAGACAAAGTTGATTTCACTGTCGCATTTGATGCTGTTCCAATGTCCGGTTGCGAATAATTCGGCGCATTCTTCAGATTTACGATTTGTTGGATGTCCTGCCTTCCAGTTGATGAAGTTTGTTTGTGTATCGTCGCTCCATTCCCATTCACCTTTGCTGACCAGGTCATTCAGGCCTATCCACACTCTCCAGTACATTTTCTCTGCAAAAAATTTTAACAAGTCAAAAAGAAAGGTCAGGATTTCTTTGTAAGTACTTACCAGTAAGATATCGCTGTTCTTCAAAGCTGTGGATGCTGACCAGATCTGCTCTCATGTCCATCTCTGTGCAGGTCTTTCTAGCTACTGACCAACTGACCTTTTCTTGTGACAAAAAGTAGCAGGCGCCTAGGTACAACTGCCATTGGTCAGGACACTCAGGTAAATCTGTCCCCCCAAAAAATTAGTTAGTCCTGAACGACACTGTTATATACGTTTGCTCAACATACCAGGCTGGAACTTGCAGACAAACTTATGTTCCTCGTGACATTGTTTGGCCTTCCATTTTCCTGACTGAAGAAGCTGGACGCATGTTTGGTCAGAGTCTCGATCTTCAGTGTCCCATTGGGAAAAGTCTAAATAAGAATCGTCTGACCAAAGCCATTTGTCGCGTTGGCCATCGAATTCCAGGCCTATCCAAATTTCCCAATACATTTTGTCTGGAAAAAAAATTATGGACGTAAATGAATAAATTCAGGGCAATGATCACAAATTATTAGCAAATTATGTTATTACCAGTAATGAATGATTGTTCGGACGCTTTGTGAACACTCATCAAATCAGACTTCTTATCGATGGTTCTGCAGGTCTCGAGAGCTTCCTTCCATGTAGCTTGATAATCGGAAATGTAATAGCAGCTTCCATCGTGATATTTCCATCCATCTTTGCACGGATCTGTAATATTTCAATCAGGTTTTATTTCTTTGCAAAACTGGGTAAAAATTCGCGTACCTGTTGGCTTGACTTTGCATGCGAATTTGTACTCTTCGTTGCATTTTCGATTGTTCCATGTCTCAGTGTGGGTCAACTGAGCGCATCTATTTTCCAGCATGTTTTCAGGATACGATTGTTCCCAGCTGATAAAATTTAGGAGTGATCCGTCGCTCCATTTCCATTCCCGAATTTTCTCCAGATTGTTGAATCCTATCCACATTTCCCAGAACAGCTTTCCTATACACACATAAAAAATTCCAGGTTAGTTCCGTATTTTTTAAAAACAAAATTAATAAGTGATTTACTCTGTAAATAGTTCTGCTCTTCCTCGGAGTGAATACTGGCCAAGTTTGAATCCGGATCTAATGATAGACAAGTGCGATGAGCTTTTCGCCAGGAAACTCTGTCGCTGGAGATGTAGTAGCAGAAATCGCCAAATCTCTCCCAATTGTTGCTGCATGTTGAGTTTTCTGAGGGGGACACATTTTGGCAAAAACACAGCTCACTTTGAATTATTTATCAAATAAATTCAGTGCAAATTCTCCAAACGTTTTGGATCGTGTTTATATAATTAATGAAAATCTTTCAAGTGAACGTACCTGAGGGTGATTTGCAAACGAATCTGTGTTCTTCTGAGCAGTCGTGACTTTTCCACAAGTTTGAATGCAAAAGTTCTCCGCAAAATTCGCTCTCTCCTGCTTGAGTCATTCTCCACTTGAAATAGTCAACGTTGGTTCCATCGCTCCAGCCCCATTCTCCAGTCTGATTCAAGTCGTGCAGTCCTATCCACAGCTGCCAAAACATTTTGCCTGGAATTTTGGCACACGTCTAATTTATTATTATTTCTGTCAATTATATATTGGCAAGAAGGTTACACTGACCTGTGACGAATTTCATTTCCTGAGCATCGTGTATGCTGACCAAATCTGCCCTTTGGTCAGTCTTCCTGCAAAACTGTCTTGCTTCTTGCCAGGTCGAGACTTCGTCTGAAACATAGTAGCACAAGTCCTCGTGGAATTCCCATCCTTTAGGACAGCTTTTTCGGGTCGAGGGTGGCAATAATGTTGTCGTAGGGGTCGCTTCAGTTGTGTTCCAAATAGTGTCGTTTCCTTCGTTGATGACGTACGTCGACAATGTTGCGTTTAGAGTGTCCTCATCAGTCGGTGTTGAAATCGTGGGAGATGCTACAAAAATTAGTGGGTATCATACAGGGTGTTTCGTGTAGGTAAAACTTACTGTTTGTGTCCTCAGGAAATGTACTTGTAGTCGGTAATGTTGTGATTACTTCTATGGTGGGCACTGTAGTTGTTGTTGTTGTGGTCATCGCTATGGTGGGCACTGTAGTAGTTGTTGTTGTAGTGACAGGTTTGGGATTGTACTTGACACATTTTGGAAGACCAGGTTTCCACTTTCCTTTCGTACAGGTGACCTTATCGCTTCCTACCAGTGTGTATCCTTCCTTGCAGAAATACTCGATCTCAAGTCCTTCCAGTCCCAACCCTATGTCAATCTTCCAGCAAGATGGTTTGCTGGCAGCGGTCACCAGTCCCCTGCACATCGGAATCTGGTAGTTTCCATGGTTCGGTTCTTTCGGAAGCTTGCAATAAAGCCCGATGTCTGGAACTGGAAGGTCTGGAAGGAATCTTCTTTTCCTCTCTTGTCCGCATTGGGTTTCGTCCGATCCATCCGGACAGTCCCAGATTCCGTCGCAGATTCTAGTGGACGGAATGCAGGCGATTCCAGATTCGGGGCAGGGAAGTTGACCTTTCCATGAGCATATGTCAGCTGGAACTGTTGCAGAATCTGCAATTCGGTTTCAAAATTGTAATGAAACTGATGATGTATACATAACAATATAAATTCCCATGACGCACAACGTATAACTACTAATCAACAAAGTAAATCGTAAAAAAATATTCGGTTCAAAAGGTCAAGGATTCATCAATACAGCAACAGTTGCTATTCTAACTCCTTTTGATACAGTCATGTACTACATCACCCACAGGACCCAATATTAATTAATATTAATTAACATGTACACATACTTTTCAATTCAATAACAAACAATGCCATGTAGCTCCAAAAATAACATTTGACAGAACCACTCAATAGATATTTTTCTAAACTCCCCTACGAATATGAGTAATTATTTGCTTTTTTTGTGAGCCTCTGTCAGTCCTAATATCATTACTTACCTACATGGACGGCGATGCAAATGACAAGTATCAGGTACGGCTTTGGACGGGACATGATGCTTACATTTCTCGTCGCTATCTGCACGGAGACTGCCTTTTTCATGTGCAGTCATAGAGAGAGCCAATCTGGCCCAGTTCCAATTTTTTTTCTCTAAGAACTCTTATCACTGAAGGGAAGTTCAAGATTTTTATTCGAGTGTGGTTTTATAGACTGCGGTCACCAAGAGAGGATATGAACTGTAATACAAAGCTGATAGCCCATTTCATTGAACATTATTTATTGCATGGACTAAAGTATACAACACAAATTATTGTGCAAGTAGTAAGTTCACGGCTTATTTAGTAATGCATAATGTCGGAAATATTTTATTTATTAACAGAGTGTGTACACAGTATGCAAATGCAAATATCCAAAAAATATTCATGTACTTTTTATTGCATTTTTATGTGAGCAAAATAAAACATTAGTTCAGTCAGTGAATTAAATTATAAAGAATACAAATTGATTTCTCTTGTTGAAATAACAACGGTCTTGAATAATTTTTGCAATCATGACGAGTACATTAATATGCAATTATTTCTCTTGCTCCAGCACCAGTCAATAGAACATATCCCCCTTTATATCATGGCATTATGTTATGGCATAAGAATACTCTGTCGGTGGTAAAACATCATATCTTTTTTGTGCTTCACAGTTTTGTGTCTATTCCGCTGCCCATACGAAACCTGGAAAAAAATTAATAAAAATATTGGGCAAAAGTTTGAGATAAAATATTTTTTGCATAATATCGTAGCAGTGATTTAATTTCATAAAAATCACTATACCAGCAAAAATTCGAGCATCATCATTACAACAGAGGCGATGATTCCGGCTCCCAAAACCACGCAAGGCGTGATGACCTTTTTCACAGGAAAAGGTTCCAAGTTTTCTTTAACTCCTCCGCACGAACTCACTTTAATCTTATGATAACGTCCCTTAAGTGCATCCAGAACACCTGTTGTCTGCATCTTTAAAAGGCTGCAAAAATAATACTGATCATATATAAGCAAAAATCAACACAAACTTGAGCAACAACAACGTGTCTTACTGATAATTGAAGATATTGAGATAAGGTGAGCCCTTCCTCATTCCCATTGCATGATTGTCGGTGAAGTACTCCTCTGCCATTGATGACACCTGGCACGCCAACTCCAATCTCATGTTGATGATTTTGTTTACTTCCATTTGATTGCCCAACAATGCGTTCTTTCCACTGAATATCATATCAATTCCTTCTGGATAATCATCGAATGGACATTCCGTTCCCTTCTCGTGTATCCGACGGTACAGCCCATTGCTCTCATCATCCTGAATAATACAAAACATGGTGATAACTCGTGATGGGTCGAAAAATTAGTGAATTAGTATACAGTGAATAGTGAGGTCATCATCCAAGGGTTGGAACACAGCCTCCAGTCCTGTCGATCCAACATGTCTCTCAGACGTTGGAAAGGAAGGGTGAGTTCACTAACAGCCAAAAACGACGTGAACAATGCTCCATAGCACAAGTATGCCACTAGAAACAAGTAGCTTCCAGACAGCATAATTAGTCGTCCAGTGATATATTCAGGCTGCAATTCCGCTTCTGGAAATTTCGGCATAACAAGAAAAGAAATTCTGATTAGTTTACCTTTTTTTTTTCTAATTAGAAATGAATGTCACCTTTCTGGCAAAAAGTAGCCCACGAGGTCCACAAGTGATCCTTCAGAGGTTTGCTCGACTGTTTATCTGAGCGTATGTATCGTGTGGTTAGGTAAAGAGTGATTGAGATCACAGGCATGGTGACACCCAGTCCAACCCACAGGTCCCAATTGAAAGGTGACACAGCTGCACGCCACCACTTTCTACTGGTTGTTTCAGTCCACGGAAGATAAACACGAACACTGCAACAATTTAAATTATTAGGGGTTCTCTCATTATTGCGTGATGTTCATGCCAACACCTGCTGTAGGAATAATTAATTGGTGAATTTATGAGGAACCTATACCTGTCGATGGCGATAGGTGTCGTGTAGTCGATGACCTTCTGACGAGCCATGGTGATAGAGAAAGGACCTACGATCAGGTCATACGATCCGTTCAGGAGGCCACTCATCATTCCTATCCAGGTCCGCTTGTCCTTTGCCAGCTCACCGTATATTCCTTCCAACTCGCACACCCTCACTACATACCTGACAGGATAACGAATGTTGTTATGAAGCCCTCACAATACTACATAAGAGGCGCAAACATTCGATTTCCGCGTCTCTCTGTTTGGAGCGTTGCCAAGGCTGGCGGCCATTTTGAAGTGTGGGCAACGCCAACGAGGTATAAATAGGGTACAGGCAAAAATAGGGTCAGCCATCTTTGATTCGCGCGTGTTCTTGCCGTGTAGTTGCCATGGCCGCCACAATCATCAAAGATGGCGGACCCTATTTTTGCCTGTACCCTATTTATACCTCGTTGGATTTACCCACACTTCAAAATGGCCGCCATCCTTGCCAACGGCCCCAAACAGAGAGACGCGAACATCAAAGGTGCCTTTTATGTAGTATATGCTCCCTGATATAATTATAGAGTGACATAGAGCTTACGTAATATTTAGTATACTCTTCATTGACTGGAATATGTCCTCATGATATCCTTGTCCTATGTCGACCTCAGTGCTGCTGACATTAACCACAACTATATCTGAACGCTAGAGTAAGAACCAAAAAGTAATTAGTGGATCGGGCGCCTTGTGAGTCTAATTAGCAACTCACGTCCACCAGAACCCGTAACCTGTGTCCGGCCAAGTCCTTTCTTTGTATCCACTTCATTGGGAGTGGTATCATGTCGAAATAGCACGATCCGTTTCCTTCGTGTTCATGCCACATACCTACAGTTTCTTCTCGTACGGGACTCTTCTCGTCGACTCTGTAGATCTCCTCTAGAAGGACCATTCCGTCATCCCGAATCGAGGCGACTGTCACGTTGCTGTCGATGAAAGCCTCTGATTTTTTCATCGTTTCCTGCTTCAGAATCTTCACGTTGTCTTCTGGCAGGACAATCAGCCATCTGTTGCCTTCTCCAAAAGGTTGCGATTTTTCGATCTCAGCCTGTTGGAAAAAAGAGACGCAAGAAATTATTATATGAAATATGAGAGTATAGACGACGCTTACTTTGAATGACGAGAGTGTTTCGACGTTTGGTGCCAGAAGCAATGAAAGAGCCGTCGGATTGAACCTGTCGTTGAGAAGCAGACCTTTGTCTGTCGAGAGAGTTTTGAGCACCTGGATTCTCAGATACAACGCATCCAAAATGTCGTAAACAATGTCCAGTGGGTCCAGTTGGCTGGCATCTGCTGCCGAGATAAGAGGAAATAATATTCTCTGAGGATCACGCACTTAGGACCTTTCTTCGTCACCATTTTAATATATTATAGAGTTGGAATGACTTACGATTAGTAGAGTGAGGCACGAGAACTTGCAGGTCACGTACTGCCAACTGTTGGCAGAGCGAAATGACAAAAGAGCTCCAGTGGGCCACACCAACTGCACTTGAGTTGACCATGGCCAACACAAAAGACACAAATCATAAGGTGTTTGTACAATGAGCTTTCATGGCGTGGTCGGGTTGGTTACTGCGACGTTTTCTTATTTGATATTCGTTAGGTATGGATTTACATTTCGTGTGTGGAAGGGTAAACGCATCATGCTATACTTTTTTTTGTGTGCTCCAGATTCTCCCTGGCCACTATTGCGAATTAATGGCTTCGGCTACATCAGGGGTCAATATATTGAATAATTGTCCTTAACCTTGTGAATATGTTAAAGCAAATAATGGGTTACTACACGTATTCATACTTACTTGTTACACCAGTAACGCACGGAATAATAATTACAAAATATCATTTGTAGTTCAAAAACAGTTTATTGAGATGGTGAGCCTCTTACTGTAATACATTAAATGAACCATATGGAAATAATATTGCCGTATTGTTCATTTAATGGGCGTTTGTATTACAGTCATTTGTGTGATAACACATTATTTTTTAATTATTGCAACTTCGATCATTATTAAGGACTGAAGGGAGCATCTGACCGAGTGAAAAGAACGTTTGTGTTTCTCTCATCTTTGGCTGTCTGTTGTCGTCCTTTCCACATCTGGAAAAAGACAGAAAAGCACCAATACACAGGGTGTTCCGAATATCATGCACAATTGTAGATTATTATTAGACTCTCGTAATTCCAACAAAATATGGAGGATTTTTTTTACACAAAAACCCCAATTATAATTGTACAGAGCTTATTTGTAATACTAACCGTAAGTAACTCTAGTAGAAGCAATGCGATAGAAGTGACTATTCCGGCTCCAAGAACCACGCAGGGTGCGAGAACTTTCTTCATCGGGAAAGGCTCCAGTGATTCCTGAACTCCTCCACAGGAAATGGCCCGCACTTCGTTGTAACGACCCTTCAATGCATCCAATATACCCGCAGCCTGCATTTTTAACAGGCTGAAATAAAGTTTAAAAAAAATAAATAGCCTCTGAACCTACATACTGTACATAAATATGCTGTTCACACATATATGAAGCAAATGCCTCACTGGTAATTGAAAACGCTGAGGTACGGAGAGCGTTTTCTCATTCCAATTGCGAAATTGTCCGTGAAGTACTCCTCAGATAACGACGATATTTGACAGGACCACTCCAATCGCTTGTTGAACTCGTCGTTTAACTCCAGCTGATTCCCCAACATGGCACACTTCCCGTTGAACATCATGTCCAATCCGACCTGGTAATCTATGAAATGGCATTTCTTTCCTTTCTCATGGATTCGACGGTAAAACACATTCGTTTCTTCTTCCTGGACATTTTGAGGGAAAACATTAGCCTGAAATAAACACCTATGTACAAAATAATATTTGGAAGTTTTACAGTAAAAAGCGAGGTCATCATCCATGGCTGTGCGCATAGCTTCCAGTCCTCTCTGGCCAGTATTTCTCGTAAGTGTTGAAATGGTAAGGTCAATTCTCTAACGGTCAAGAAAGATGTAAACAGTGCTCCGTAGCACAAGTAAGCTAATAAGAAGAGATAGCTTCCGGACAGGAGGATCAGACGCCCAGTCACATTATCCGGTTGCAACTCTGCTTCTGAAAAATTATCAATGTTAAAATATTAAATCAATCCATACTTTTTTATTTATTTTCCAAATGTACTTTGTTAGTACATGATTTTCAGTGTGACTATATGAAACACTTTTTTGTGTGCAAATTTTTCATACCTTTCTGGCAGAAGCTAGCCCATGATGTCCACAGGTGATCCTTCAGGGGTATGTTTGATTGTTTGTCTGAGCGTGCGTATCGTGTGGTTAGGTAAAGGATGATTGAAATGAGTGGCATTGTGACCCCCAGTCCAACCCACAAATCCCAACGAAAAGGTCCGACAGCTGCACGCCACCACTTGGAATTCCTGCTGCTTGTTTCAGTCCACTGAAGATACACTCGGACACTGCAAGAAAATAACAGTTCTCATCAGTGGAAGTAAATATGACCGTTGCGATAGATCCACCTGTCTATGGCGATAGGCGCTGAATAATCGATGACTTTCTGTCGAGCAGATGTGATCGAGAAAGGTCCAATTATCAGATCATACGATCCGTTGAGTAGTCCTCTCATCATTCCTATCCAAGTCTTCTTGTCCTTGTCCAGCTCTCCGTAAGTGATGTCCAACTCGGACACCCCAACCTTGTACCTGCAAATATAGTGAATCAACAAATTGCGGTGGGTATATCGTATAGCAACAGTCTCACGTGAAATTCAAAGTCCTCTGTAAGGATCGGAGGATATCTTCGTGAAATCCTCTTCCTAATTCGAGCACCTCATTTGCAAAGCGTGTGTGGCCCTTAACCACGTTGATATCCCCTTTCTGAAATAATGACAATGATTTATCATCATTTCAAACCATTACGATTTATTGCGAGCAACTCACATCTACTAGTACACGTAGGGTATGTCCATCGAGCTTTTTTCTGTTTTCCCACATCGCTAGTAGTGGCGACCACGATCCAGTTCCTTCGTCTTCCTGCCACAATCCTACCAAATCCACTTTCATCGGACTTCTTTCGTCTATTCGGTAAATCTCCTCGAGAAGAACCATTCCATTGTCCTGAATGGACGCCACTGTCACGTTGCTGTCGATGAACGCTTCAGACTTGTTGAACGTCACTTCCTTCAGATGCTTCAAGTTGTGCTCCGGAAGGACAATCAGCCAGCGATTCCCTTCTCCAAAAGGCTGGACCGTCTCAATTTCAATCTGTTGCGAAAATAAGCCATTATGATTTCAATGTAAATGTCGAGCATAAAAATAATAATAAGCTCACTTTGAAAGACGAGAGTGCTTCGGTGTTTGGTGCCAGAAGCAATGAAAGAGCCGTCGGATTGAATCTGTCGTTCAGGAGGAGACCTTTGTCCGTTGAAAGTGTTCTGAGTACTTGTATCCTAAGGTACATGGCATCCCAAATGTCGTAAACAATGTCCACAAGGTCCAGTTGGCTGGCATTGGCATAATCTGTTCAATGCAGAACAGTAAGGAAGTCCACTAGATTATGTCAGTGGTGTGATA
>JYFJ02005091.1:4690-27261 GCA_000934665.2 Catajapyx aquilonaris
AAAAAAAAAAAAAAAAAAAAAAAAAAAACATGCAGGATATCTCAAAAAAATCATGCAGAGCTTAGCTGTAAGAGTAGTTTGTCTACTTTTCGAAAATTAAACTTCTACCTTCTGATATGTTCATCAATGCAGATAATCCAGTATTGTCTCAGTGGTCATCATTACAAACTGACAATCGTAAGTCATGCATTATAGCAACGCTTGCACACAAATTGAGGCCAAGATGATCCACAAAAATTCATATGTAAACAGCTGATACACAAAATGTACAGCAATAGAGCACACAATATTACTGTATTCCAATAATTGTTATCACCATTTGCTGATAATGCATTTCCACATAAATCAACATAACCTCATGATAACATACTGGTCTTCAGCTACTTGGTTTTTCTCCTCCACACCCTTTCTATGAAGTTGGGGAAAATGGCAAATACAAATCCAAATTTCTAGATTTGGAGATCTAATTAGGCAAAAAGTGAGTTTCACTTTTTCACCTGAAATTATTATTAGCAACAACCCTTGCTAAAAATTATTGCAATGAAATTGACAGAGATCCTGGCAGGAATCCTTTCCTGCACACCTGTTGGATGAATCAGTGGTGGAAAAAAAGTGAACCAGATAGGAAGTACATAATTTTACCCAACTCCAAATATATACTTATTACAAATTAAGTCATAATAAAATTTAGAGAGCACTCTTCCCCTGAAAAGTAAAATGACCATGCCTGGTCAGTTAAACCTCAAATTGTTGGGAGATGGTATGTTCCTCCCAACATAAAACTTACATAAAGAATTATTTGTTCCTCCTTAAAAAATCATCTCCATTCATACAAGTTTGACACCAGGAGAGTATGAAAGGACTTGATCACTTCATTTCGCTGCCATAGTGAGAAGCTGTCATCTTATTCAGTCATGTTGATAAATGAATTTCAATAACATTTTTTAGATGTGGATCATCTCCAAGTGCAATTTTTTTTACCAAATATTTGTCCTGGGGAGGTTTTTCTCATTATGCAGGATTGTACAAAAGGTGCACTCTTCCTTGCGGACCCAGGTTAGACAAGATATGCTCAGACAAAATTTATCTCATTGATTTTATCATCATGATAGAGTTATTCGATTTTGAAATCCTAGTAAACTTATTCCAACAAGTACTAAACAACTACTCTCCAGATGTCTTAATAGAATGCTTTTTACATTTCTCTCGCAATGACAACAACTTCACTTTCACATATGTAATTTCTACAATGACCAGGTCAGTTTCAGAGAAAGAAGAAAGTAAAGAAATCGCACACAAGGAAACAATGATTGGTTGAGCTTTCTATCGCACACCAGCAGAAAAAGCAGGGAAATTAGTTCCTCTCTAATCATCAAACCCAAAGTGATCATACAATTTATCAGGGTCTTCAACAATATCATCTTCAACTGAGGCCAATCGCTCTAATATTGTATTAGCTTGATTGCCATCAATACCTTCAAACAAATTTAAGCCAGGGTTCCAAAAGTATGGCAATGAACAAGATCGAAGTTGCTCTTGCACCTGATGCAGTGCCTGGAAGCAAGACCATAGATTTCAGAATTACTTATCCCTGTTACCAAAGCATTTGATGCCCATTACTTTCCTACTATTACAGCACATTTAAGCACTTAGCAGCCTTAGCTCATAATATTTAGGCATTTGATACCCCAGAAAGATAAATGCAGAATGATAATAAACAGATTCAACTACTGCTTCAATTCTCATGAGCTTAACCTCATTGAAGAAGATATGATCTGCTCAAATGGGGCACATGAATGTAGGAGAACTTTCCCTCAAGTTGCATCAAGAGCTTGGTTGCATTCATCCAGAGGGTCACACTAGGGTCAGTGAAGGTCTAAGACCATGGTGAAAGTGAATGCAGTTTAGTAGCACTTTCAAAAGTGAACATTCATTCCAACCTTGCAACATAGGCTGTGTGTTGCAGGTGTTGATTGGTACTCGATGAATGAAAATTTTATAATTTTGTCAACATACCAGTACAAAAGTCTCAGCCAAGTTGTCTCTCCATATGTTTTCATCAACGTTCTCTCTCATCCACATGAACAGAGTTTTAATAGAGTAGCTCTTCAATCCATGCAGCTTTAATTTATTGCGTAAACCCTGCATGGAAAAAATTAGATTATGACATTTATTCAACACCTATCCATAACATGTATTTTCCTCAGCTCCGAAATCTATCAGCAGCATGTTCTACAAGCAGCAGAAATTTGTGTACTCTGAAAAATTCTATGGCATGTGCAACACATATAGCTATACAGTTGACTCCGGATATAACAGCCTCTGCTGTAACAGACTCGAAAGGCCGGTCCCGGCATGCTTCCATAAGGCCCTGTGCATTTCTCCCCCTGATTTAACAGACTCATTTTCACCTCACCTCGGCTATAACAGACCATTTCTTGGCCTCTCTGCATGAAAATATGCTGTTTTTGATTATTCTACTTCCTTTCCCATGTGCAGGAAGGCAGAGAGTACTGGAGGGGGATGATTTACACATCTGTCACTGATCTAAGTTACTCAAATCATACCTTTCTGGTATAGCAACAAGGAGATGGCAGAAGAAAATTACAGATTCTTTTTAGTCATGCCTAATTTATGGGTGAGCTAATTTTGCATCTTTGTGAATAGTTTCATTTTAAAATGCCGTAATCTGAATTATAAGCATATGAATATACTTCATATGGGAAGCAAAAAACTTGTGTATTCATTGAAACAAGGATGATCTGGCTATAACATACTTCTTTCCGAAGTCCCTTGATGCCTGTTATATCCATAGGAATCAACTGTACTATGCCTACTTCAGTTACAGACAATTAGAAGAGGGAATCAAGTGCTACGCAACTTAGTCTGGATTTAATAACAATTAAATACTTGAAAAACACCTGCGATGTTACCAGTGATGCATATTCCAAGTTTTAAATTAGCATTAAGTTTGCTCCCCCCTAAAAGGGAACTGCCTTAACACGGGGCTACGTAAATCAATAAAATAAATTAAGTTTGCTGTTTCACTATGAAACACTCCAGAAATATTCTAACAATTGGATAACACCAACCTTGAACATTTTCAGGGCATGCTTCAGGCAACCTGTGTCATGCAAGAGGTCTCTCTCAGCACCTGGGAAGCTCAGCCTCCAAGGCAGCTCTGATTCAACATTATTATAGGAATCCTTAACTGGTTTTGGCACCACAAAAAAACCTGTGGACTGGACAACAAATTTTAAAACCAATTAGGTCAATTACATTGGTAGAAATAAAGCAACATATAGTATGCAACTATCAAGACTAGTGGGAATAACAATGCAGTTCAAATGGTACAAAAATCATGTATTATCTGTGAACAAGTCTGTATTACCTTTGTAAATATATTTAGAATTTTGGCAGCACAGGTTAAAGGACCAGTTGAGAGTAACTAAAAATAAGTTGGACAAAAGTAGTGACACAGAAATTAAAGGTGCAGTTACACTGGCGGGCTGGATGTGCTTAAGATGAGGCTGTCAAAGGTCTAGGCACATCTAAAGCTCAATATTCCCATGATAGTCAAGCACGTGACCATATTTAAACCAACCCAACACATAATTAGACGTCAAAACTTACATGTCCTTCCTGGCGTACATCAATGTTTGGTAGGATTTCCTTTTGCAACATAATTGCAGGGACCAAGTCAATACTTATCTTCTGAACTTCTTTCCCCTTGTACTCCATTTGTAAAGTCATAGCTGGTCCTGTCACACTTCTTGTGATCTGCAAGAAAAATATAATACTTGTTGAACTACTCCAGCCATTAAACAAATCCATGCAGAAACAATGACTACTGCACCGTATAGGTGTATCCCGGCCCTTGTCGTTTGTAACCTTGGCTCAGGACCTGGTCAACAACACTTTGTATCCAACGGTGGAATTTAACCACAGATAAGTACTGGCCACTGCTGTCAGTCATTTCTGCAAGTTCACTGAAACAAATAAAGGGAGGAAGCGGATTTATTTACCAGCCATTGCAAAACTTGGCAGGTCCCTTTAGTTCAATACAATAATTGAAGGGGATGCATTTGATATTTCTGTGCATCTGCTCATACGTAAATCATCCTTATCCTATGCCAGGGCCGTCGCCAGGCTTTGCAGGACCCGGGGCGATCGTGGGGTGCGGGGCCCTCACCGAACGGGAGGGGGGGGGCTGCGGCGGCGGTGGGCCGGTGGCGGTGGTATTTAAAAACATCTCAAGCAAGCACTGTAGTGGTCTCACCTTGTTAGATAAAATTGACCCGACGTGCTTTGCGGGATGCAAAATCACGAATTATCTCCTCCTTGTCCAGAGTTTTTGCTAATTCCCGTTCGATGGATAACATGGCAGGCCCATTCAGTCTCTCCTGCTGTGTGGTGCTTCTTAAGTAGTCCTTTATTAACTTCATGATGGAGAAACTTCTTTCCCCTGAGGCTACTGTTACTGGTATGGTCAGGAGAATGCGATATGCAACAATCACATTAGGGTAAGAGTCACCGATTGGTACGAGAAACTGCAGAGCCAGGAGAGCGGTTGTCATGTCAGGGGGAACAGCGCACCGGAACTGTTTCACTTCCATAAAGAGTTCGACGCCATCCACGTCCTGCTGCTCACCATCTTCCAGCAAGCGTGCGAAGTCCATGCAATGCCTCCCAAGTTCTTTGTCTGGCAGATCCTTCAGTTTGCTAGGATTGAATAAAAACCCGAAACAGTCCGAGAATGCATGTAATTCTTCGAACTTTGTCTGCATCGACTCCAAGGCGGTGGCGATGATTGGCAAGAAGTAAGTATCCTTAAAAGCATCTTCTGGAGACTGACAATGTGGTGGCCGTCCTGCCGAGCGGAGGTGTGCTAAGCAATCCCGCTCAATTTGAATTGGTAGGCTACGGCCAAGTGACGGATGCCGCGGTGTGGGCGATGGCATGAAAACATTCCAGTTTCCTTCCAAGTAGCCAGGCGCGTAATATTCGTCAATTCCTGATGGCGCTTTGCACCAAGATTTACACTCCCCACAGGCACGGCGCGGGGCCCCTCTGGGCATGGGGCCCGGGGCGGGCGCCCCGCTCGCCCCGCCCTGGCGACGGCCCTGTCCTATGCACAGAGTGCTCCAACCTTTGAAAGCATCACTTCCGCTCCAAGCAAGTATCAAGGCAGAATGAGACCATTACTAACCAGTAGGGTGGTTCATCGTTTTCCAAGTCAGTCTTAATTTCCTCTGGCATCCGCAACGAAACAAACCCAGGTTCTTCATCCCATACCTGAAATTGGTAGTTTGATGTTAGACATTCATCATTAAATTGGGATCACCAAAGTGTAGTGAATTCTCCATTTTTACATGCAGTACTTGAAGAATTTGTTCAAATTGTCAAGTACTAAAATCAGTCATGATATCCCTTCTGTGCAGTTCCACAAAACTATATAAAAAGTGCCAGTTTTCTCTAACAAAAATTTATGCATCATCTACTTCTATGATGTGATTGATTAGGTTCAACTAATGAGCCATGTCCTGAGTGTGATTGCCATATACTGTAATAGGATAGGCCTATCACAATTATCTCATCAGATTATCTTTGTGGTGGAATTACCCTGATGAAGTTGAGCTCTACCACCCTAATTGATAACCCATTTTCCCCATTGTGCAATTGAGAATAAAACGTTTTGACATTTATTGCATAAGTCTATCTCCTTAATATTGTGCCTTATTAACTTTGACGTAATCATTGTACCTCAAATTCCTCTATATCAGGGATTTTAAGGATGAGGAGGATGTCAAACTCAAGTGCATCCATGACCCTGAGCCCATCACCAACACTGCCCGAGACGTAGGGCATGTGGAAGAGCTCGTTGAAGAGGTCGTCTGCTTTCCTCATCTCCGGGATAAAGGTCTTGAAGATCAGCCTGGTCACCAGTTCCCTGTTCCGCTCCATCTCCTCTTCCGGCACTCGAACTTCCTGCACCCAAATGTCACCCATGACATCTCTCAGGTGGCATCTCGTGTCATCTTCCAGTTCTCTAGAAGAATGCAGGCAGATAATGATGGTTGCAGGTATAACACTAGTGAATAAGCAGCACTATTATTACTCCTCTCCCTGGTGGCAACTGAAGGGAATGCTCATGGTGTTGTGATGATTTCAGGGTCCAGCAGTTTCTCAGCTCTCTTGCAAGCTGTGTGTGCAAGATGGCTGTGGTCTCCTGCAGAAGGTTGCCTTTCTCTAATGTCGAGACGAGAGAGACGGTCATCCCAGCAGGATCATGTTGGTGGATCTCAACTCAATCTGTTTCTGTGGCAGGGGCCCGGGCCCGGCACGTGTGAGCAGGCCGCGTTGCCACATCTCACTCGTGGAGAGGTGGCAACAGCGTATCCAGCGCGGGACATTTGCACATTATGCAGGTGGAAATGCCCAGTCCAGTTCATCGCTGGACATTCCTTTAACATCTTGGAAGACTACCACAGAAGGCATACTCAGCAAAGAATCTCCCGCACTGAATGTGACAAGCTCGAGTTGTCGATGTCAGGCCCATTATTGCAGCTGCCATTTCTTTCAGTAGGATATGGTAGTAATGGTATATACATAAAGTGCACCAATGGTATGGTGCACCAAAGTGACTTCCTAGTAACATGGAACTTGTCAGTAATCATCAATGTTGTATTCCAGATCTACATTGCAATCCAATGATGAGAATGCCCTCTACAACTGTGACCCCAATTCAGCAAGATTGGCTATTCTCAAAATGAAGCTTGGTGTCACCTGGTTGCTGTACAATTAATTTTCATTACTCACTAATCTTTGAAGGTAGTTCTAGTAGGAACCTACTGATGAAGAGTCTAATTTCAACCTGGCGAACGAGTATGCCAATGAATCCCTTTGTAAAATCACTGCAATCTGCGTGGCTGAAAACATCAATGTTCGTAACTCTTCTTCTCTGGAACTACAAAACCACAATGAAATATCATTCATGTACTTACATTTTGGTAATTCACATTTATTTTTTTTATATTCCAAATTACATGACAAACATTTGAAGAATGCAAAGCATATGACGCGAGTCCTGCAAAATGCCTGCTTTCTATGTTCGCAGCGGATTAATCCAGGCTGAGGCCCCGGATGAGGCGGCGCCGTTGGACTCTCAGGCCAAAAAATAAGGAATAGCAGCGAAAAAAAATAATCAAATAAATCAAATTACAATAATGACGAAAGAGAAACACGAGAGAAGGAGGGGGCCAAATCCCCACCTCTCCCCAATCCCTTGCAATATTACACATGGGGAGTTGCTGAAACATGAAACATAGACACAGGAGCATGCAAGTGGAAAGACACCCCCATGAAATAACACATTTTAAAAAATAATTAAAAAACCCAAATCTGTGCAAATCCGCCGCCTCATCTGGTTTCTCCTGGTGGAAATATTACCTTATGTATCTTCAAAAATCTTTTTCTACCACCTATAGTCTCACCTCTAGGATATTGTGTATGGTGTACATGTGTGGGTGAACTTTGTTCATTTTTTTTCTTCCTTTTTTGGGGGGGAGGTAGGGGGGGAGGGGAGCCAGGGATTGAAATATGCAGGAGAAATTACCAATGGATTTACTTCCACTGGTGAGATCACACACACAGAAAAGAGTACAGAAAGAATCAAAAAAAGAAAATCTATGAAAAACCGCAGGTTGGTTTTCAGCGTTGGCAGCACTACAGTGTGCTATATTATTTTTCTCGTTTGCTCCACAAAACAAAATGATATGCTTTTCTGACAAATTGTTAAAAAGTAAAAATCAGTATAAATCCATGCTGCGTCAATAGTAGTTATACATACATTTAAAAGCACCCTGCTTGGTATCAAAAGTCCACGTTTGAATCACAAAAATTGTGTCATGGAGTGTTTGGCTATTGTTTAAAATCTGCAATCTCCCACACTAATTGCAATTCTAA
Source organism: Catajapyx aquilonaris (assembly GCA_000934665.2). Classification (NCBI taxonomy): domain Eukaryota; kingdom Metazoa; phylum Arthropoda; class Diplura; order Dicellurata; family Japygidae; genus Catajapyx; species Catajapyx aquilonaris. The sequence goes on from JYFJ02005091.1 coordinate 12,656, forward strand.
CAGGGTCACTAAAATCTATTTCATAGAACATCTGAAAAGCAGGACATGGACACAAGTAATAATGTCAAGAAAAAAAAACTTTGAAATTTTTTTTTTCACCTCAGCCAGCTCGTTTTTTTTCTCCGTTGCTCATGAATCATGATTTTTTTTCTTGTTCTTTGAAAATGGAAAATTGGCAGCAAGTTGTTGTACTGTAATCACACATTTTTCATGCCGACAAATTTTGACAGCAAGAACGTGTCCCGTGACATGTCAAATATACCACCATTACTAAATTTGCTCTAAAAAAATAAAAAATTAAAACCAAGATTTTAAAGTATTTTTAAAATGACCTGGGAATCCACACCAAGCCTCATAGGAGGGAGTCACCGTGCTACCTTCAAACTACCAAAAAAACTTCTTCTTTTTTCACTTTACCAAGATGGCTTTTACAAAATGGTAGAAATTTTTCTCTATAAATCCTGCCGACACATGCTCTCTCCTCAGTTACCCTTTCCTTACTGGTTTAAAAAAAAAAAATCTGCCACACTCTCTCTCTTCCCACAAGCCTTCCTTACACATTATTACTTGGGTCACCTATAAAGTACATCTAACACTTCAGAAAAATGTCCAAAAAGTCCATGTTTTTCCTTAAACAAATGCAAATAAAAGCACTCGATTGGCTCCTCCACAATCAGAAGCCATTCATCTGAACTCCAACCACAATAATCTCTTCTCTTTGTTCTCTTTTTTTTGTGCAAAATGCAGAGGAAGGAAAATGCATCTTTGGCTGCGCAACTCATTCCGCCTTGGTCCATCAATCAACTGCAGAGCTTCAATCGTTAGCGGAATGAGCTCCACAAACTGCTTTAAAAAAAAATTACCCCCTTGCTCCTGAAGACCCATTTAAAACAATGTTAAAAACTGGAATACAAGAGAAAAGTGATGAAAAATTGCAGCATCTCTACCTCTTCTATGTCCCTTCTTTTTCAATGTTTAAAAAAAAGACCTATCTTTGGCAGACCGCTAACAATATTGAGCCTTCAAGTGTTTTGTTGATTTTCTGGTCGCGAGTTCTGTGGCCTCAGTCTTTTAAGGACACGCCTCAGATCTTGCATTAATCTCGTTTCGTAAAACAATTATCAAAAGCGTTAAAAAATGTATCTACGAAGTAGGGGGTCTGTTTTGAGTTTTTGTTTTTTGCCTAAAAGCTACATGTAAAGGTGGGAGTTCTCAAAAGGGACAGGGATGAAAGGTATAATACTGGCAAACAACACTCTAGGACTGGATATTTAGGGGAGAGTTTGGATGGGTGGGAAGGATGGTAAAAAAAATTAAAGATCTCGTGTATGGGTGTACTCTGTTCCTTCGTCACCCCTTGAAGAGTGCAGGGATTGAATTGTAACTTTCTTCCAGTGACAAGCTAAGGGAAAAAGGGGGAAGGTGAGAGGTTGGCAGTCTCTGGTGGTTGTGTTCTTGTGATAGGTGATTTTTTTTCCTTTCATTTTTTTTATCGCTTGAAGGGTGGTGACGGTGGTTTGTAATGGGTGGTTCATGGTGTGCTTTTTTTCAAATTTTCAAATTTTTCCGTACTTCCCAGGTGGTCCTTGGCAAGTCCTCGGCGTGGTGACACACACACAAGCAGAGCGCACGACACACAGGCACACAATCAGAGGCAGAAAGAGCATGGATTAATTTTTCTTTTTTTTCTTCTTCCCCGTCTTCCATCAGTAGAGTGGTTCTTCCAGGTTGTGTATATATTTTTTCCCTCTTTGCTAACTGTTGGGCCAAGTTCATATTTCTTACTTTCCCTCTCTTTTCTCTTTCTCTCCCTTCTTCACTCTCTCTTGCTCTTTTGCTCCCACTTTTACTCCCTCTCTCATTCCATCTTGCTCACAAAATTTTTTCCCATCTTTAATATTTTAGGGTGTTTTCCACGTGTTTCCACCACTGTCACATTGCTGCTACATATACTTGATGATTACTTTTCTTTCTCCTGATTGCCATCCTTGTTTTCCTTCTCGCCTTCTCCATCCTTCTTCTCATCACCTTCAATCTTCTCTCCTTCCTTCTCCTTCTCATCTTCACCCTGGAAATGACCAAACAAAGGACGTCATGCCCAGAAATTCAGCATTTCAACATCTTACAACCCATGTTCCCAGGTGAACCCAAATGGCAGGCAGGTTCCCATTCAAATCTAACTCTGGTTTATGTGCAAAGTGTTCAGTAAAGTTGTCAGATAAATAATAATATAATAATAATAATAATAATAATAATGGATACCCCGTGATAGGCCCCTTGGGCCTCTTAGGGGATCATCTTTTGAATAACCGATTTTAATCATTTGCCTTTGCTGTGATGGATTTTGATAGTGGGAGGAAACGGGAGAACCCCGAGAAAACCCACGCGAACACAGAGAGAACCCATCGAAACTCTATCCACATAAGTATCCTCCGTCCGACCCGGGGATCGAACTCGGGACCTTAGAGGTGGAAGTCTGCGGCGCTAACCCCTCGGCCACCGTGTCGCCCTGTTGTCAATATATAATATATGTCAATAAATATGGACTCCTCCACACTGTGTCACAGGACAGATGAAAATTGAGACAAACATGAAGACATCATTATTTTGATGGGAAGGCCATTATTACTAAAGTCCTCGGAAGTTGGGCTTTGAACCCCACCAACCCTCGCCCGAGCCAATCGGAATGAGTGCCAATTGATGGCCCTTGAAATGGAATTGTAGAATTCGAATTCACTATTTAATTTAAGAAATGGATATAAGCACATTGATTGCGTAGTCAGGGAGCATATACTACATAAGAGGCGCAAACATTCGATTTTTGCGTCTCTCTGTTTATAGGGCGTTGCCAAGGCTGGCGGCCATTTTGAAGTGTGTGGTACGCCAACGAGGTATAAATAGGGTACATGCAGGCCGTCAAGGTCCGCGGGGGTCCGCCATCTTTGATGGTTTTGGCTGCCATGGCAATACACGGCAATAACAATTTACTTACCCATTCCAATATCGAATTCAAATTCGCGCGTGTTCTTGCCGTGTAGTTGCCATGGCAGCCAAAACCATCAAAGATGGTGGACCCTATTTTTTGCCTAACCCCTATTTATACCTCGTTGGCGTACCACACACTTCAAAATGGCCGCCAGCCTTGGCAACGCCCTATAAACAGAGACGCGAACATCAAAGGCGCCGACAGAAGTTTGCGCCTCTTATGTAGTAGATGCTCCCTGGCGTAGTATTGTGAAGGTCTACAAATGTATCATCTTTAATTCAAATCCATCTGTTAATTATCTCTGGCCATACTTCGGAAGAGAGATTGTTCCATGCTTCTGGCCAGAAGCATGGAACATTATTTCTTCCGAATTATAGCCAGAGATAATTAACGGATGGATTTTAATTGAAGATGATACATTTACACACCTTCATAGTACTGTGCAATCAAAATTATTATAACCATTTCTTAAAATAAATAGCGAATTCGAATTCTACAATTCCATTTCATTTGGCCAACTGTGGCCAACAATATTGGCACTCATTCTGATTGGCTATTCAAAGTGAGAAGTCCAAAGACTTTAGAATCATGCAAAAGTGGTATTTTGAATGTATTTGAGAGAAGAATTTATCTGGTAAGAACTTGCTCCATGACCAACATAACTTTTCACATATTCAATCCAAATTCCAGGCTTATACAACACATACCTTTTCCTTCTCGCTCTCCTTTCCCTTCTCCTCGTCCTTCTTTTCCTCAGGAGGAGGCTTTGGCAGATGTGTGTTGAGATCAAGAGTAGCACTCATTTCATCCCAATCGGGGAAACACCTGGAATATGGAATGGGGATAAGTCAAGTTTGTCCCAAAAAATAAAACTGATCTCATACCGACCTCTCCTTCATGCGGTTGATGTGTCCAATCAAGTTGCTGCAATTCTCCTCCATCCAGTCCCTCAGGTTGTATGAAACCTCCTTGTCCACGAAATGGATTTGAGCCAGATTGGCAAACGCCACCACATCCAACTGAAAAAACACAATCACTGCCATCAATCTCCATTCACTTGTTGGTAATGGCACAGGAAAGCAGACAGCTTTGCAATAATAGTGGATGGCTTCTTCTTGAGATAACAAATAAAAGTTCTACAAAAATACAGGGTGTTCCAAGTATTTGGGTCACTTCTTGATATCTGATATCGCCCCCAATAGCAATTATTTTTTTGTAGCTTGTTGCGCCCCTAACCATGTGCTCCATTCTATAACTAAGTACTGCTGTATTCGACACACTGGGGTCGAATGTAGCAGGTGCTATAGAATGGAGCCCATGGTTAGAGGCACAACAAGCTACAAAAAATAACTGCTATCGCCAATATCAGTTATCAAGAAGTGACCCAAATACTTGGAACAGCCTGTATATTCGTTGCAGGCAGGTCATGGTTAAAGGGATGAAAATTTCTCTTGTAAAATTAATGCTTCTGGTCATATTCCCTGCTGCCCTTTTCTAAATGGCACCTTTACTCTCTTGTCAATTCAACATTAGCTCAGGACTCTAGTTCCAGGGAAAACCTAATTCTCCCTTTACTCAAAGGATTAGCCACTTCTGCCACACTGCAGTTAAAGTTTCCAAGTTCAGCAAAAGTCTCATTGCAAGAGCAATACTCACAGTTGCAGGTTCATCTCCAAAGAAGAAGGGCTTGTCAGCAAGAATGTCGCTCAAGACTTGCAAATCACGCTGACCGAACTCAAAGATCTCTTCTGGTTTGTGAACCCCGAGGCCATGGGCCTTCACTTTCTTGGCACCCTGCAAAGTAATGTGCACATAAAAATAATATCCCAAACGCCTCCTCTCACAGAAAGGAGAGCCTTGAACTCACCCTTCGACTGTAGGTAAACTTGAAAACAATGCTTAGCAAACTGCTGGGAAACTTAGAGTTGAGCACGTGTTGCAGGTTCATCTTGTATCCCTTCACCATGCTGTCGGGAAACTTGGACCTCCACCACACATACACCCTGTTGACAAAAACACACTTAAGTCAGATCCAATGTCAGATGCTACTGAACACCAACAACCATTCTCAAAATTAGGTCATATAATCCTAACAGACTGGTTGGCAGGGCATTTTGTCACATTCACACATTAAATCTCTGTGACGCAGAGATGATGTTGCTGTGTTACATTGTCACATGTTTGTGTATGTGTTAACTTGCACTTTTACTTTTGGTACAACATTGTCAGGGCATTACAAGAGCCTGGGACAACACACACTATACTTATGTCACGTCCTCACACTTGTACTTTGTACTTGTACCTGCACTTGTACAGTATTGTACTAGTGAAAGCTAACTAAAAAGTTGTACTGCATGGTATGCAATGTACATATTACATGTTACATGTACTCTAATATTAGACTTGCTACAGGCTCCATGTACTGTAATGTGGCTAATTAATTAATTAATAATTAATGTGCACTGTACTTGTGTAGGTAATGGAATTATGCACTGGTGGCTTCCTGTCAATGGTACATTAAACACCCTGCAATTATTTCGAAAATGTACCCAAAAATGCCATTAACATGCTCCTTCTGCTGCTTACACTGAAAATATACAAGAGCATGTTAGAAAATGCCTCAGGTTGAAAGAATATATCCAAATTGACAATATGACTAGATGCTTTTACTACAGAGCTGCAGTGACACATTGGCACCCTGGTACTGCCCCCCCCCCCCTCCCCCATTATTCAGATGTGGTGAACACTTCACGAGCATTGCCATGACCAAGATCAAAACAGACAAACACTCCACTTGATCCTTTTGAGCACTGGAGGGTATTTACGAAGCAAGCGTAACACTCCTCCATCCTCCATGAAATAAGCCACGATTCATTAGGCTAATGAGGTTTGAGGCTGAAAGGCAGTGGCGAGGAAGAGGACAGGCCACCATCCTCGCGGCCAAAGTCACCCTACCCCTCTCTCCCATCGTCCCCTTGCCCCTCCATCCAAACTACCGTTATTCTCATTTTTAGACCGAGGAGGAGCCAACAGACTTTCCACCCAGACAACACTGGAATCTACAAAGTCCAGGCACGCCACAGCTTTTTCGTGTGCGTGTGTCCAAAAGACCGGTTGGAAAACGCCGCCTGTCCGCTAAGCAATCTAGTTTCGCAACAATTAGCGGCCGTGAACCGAGGTCAATCTTCATATGCACTGTACAGTACATCCCAGATATAAATAGAAGAACCTAGAAAGTGTGTGGGCCAGTCCCGCATGAATAATTCATAATTGGCCTAGATTGCGACTGAATCCCTAAAAATATGTCTGGACTCCTTGCCGCCGCCGCTAGCAATTGGCCAAAGACACGCTCCAGATTCGCCAGGTCAGGTGACGCAGTGTGACCGCAACCTGCATCTTCCCCTTGAAAAGACCCAGACAGAGCGTCACCCCAGCTGGGTCACAAACGCGGGCTGGGGGAGGCCAAAACCGAGGCCAGTGGCCAGCACTCCCCTCCCCTCCCCTCCAACCAATCGATCGTCGGCCGACGCCGCCGACGCTGCCGACAACCCAGCGTTGCCACATCTGACGGCGACACACCCTTCAAGCAAATCGATGCCATTCATGCCGGGGGTTTGACCCGGGTTCAAAATGTGGCCCACAACGTCTGCTCGAAAATCAATCCGTAGCGTGCTGTCATGCAACCCTCAATTTTCTATGGGGGAGCAGTACCGGCGACCAGGCGCCACATACGACGCGCCTAATTGTCCTGCAAAAGTCTGCGAACAACAACCGGCCCATGCAAGAACTCAACGCGGCGTGTCCCCTGACGGCTATCTGGGCCATGCGAGAATCACCAAATGCTCTTCCCTTAAAAACGGGGCTTGCCATGCATAATGAAGAGGGAAACTGCCAGGCATTAAGAATCAATCGTGAATTTTCGCGTGGGAGAGCTAGAGAGAGTGGAGGGTAAAATCCAGTCCCCCCNCCCCCCCCCCCCCCCCCCTGGAGGCAGTTTCCTTCCACGCATGCACCTCGTCCAGCATCCCATTCGATGGATCAATGCGACGGATGTGCAGCACCAGCCCGGGCCTGCTGGAAAATCCAGCCTCTCTCTCTCTCTCTCTTCCCCAAGACATATGCTCAACAAAAAACAGAGATCCGTATCTGCACAGTGTTGATCGACACAGAGCATTGTAAATCAAGCCAACTATTTTTGGGGTCCGACTTACGGGAAATGAAGCGTAACCTGCATATCGTTACGACGAGTATTTTTAAAGCGCGTGCCTGCGAGTCTGCGGGGGGAGACCTGTGCGAGAAGCGTCAATCCCCGTGCCCTGCCTGTTTATTAGCCTTCACGCCCCTGCTGATTGCTTACATTTGTAGTATTCCTGCTGACTAGTGTAAATAGGCCTACCCACACCGGCCACCTCCTGGCTCTTGCGTCATCTGGCCGCACGCACAATGCGCTTGCACCGTGACAAACGACATGCTAACAGGACACATCCACCAACCAACAGGTATAATAACAAAAGTTTTTTCTAAAAATAAATCGCATAGTGGCCCCAAGTCAGCAGCCTGAAGAAATGTCCTATAAACACAATTTTCGTCGGCAGTGTCCCTTTGTTGTGGACCTACCCGATATTAGCTTCCTATTAATCATGCAGGGCTGATGATCCTCAAGTATCCGAACGCAGAAACGCCCCCAAATGGCATTGTCAGAAACGGCTGACGTATCCCCCACCGTACCTTGCCGGAAAAGGGCAATAAAACAGCGGTAATTACAAAACGTGTCTGGGTGGGAGTGTACATGTAAATAATTAATAAAGCAGCATTGTGGCCCCGTTCATCAGCATTCATCGCGCGGACGAGCCAACGCGATGACGACATCTGTTAGCCACTGTGACCTCCGCAGTCTTCCATGATGCGATGCAAAACCATTTTGAAAGCAAACGGGCCATGTGACACCTTCACCGGGTCATGGACCTCTTTCCGCGAATTTCTCCGCCGGTATCTCTGGCAGGATGGGGGTGCGCGTGTATACGTCGCGTCGGTGCGTGCGAGCGCGTGCGTCGCCCCTTCTTTGTCCACACTTTATCACCAGGCCGTTTGTCACCAGCCTGCAGTCATTCATTTCGCGACTTCCTTTTCGCAACTCATCGTCCTATAAGCTAAGCTTAGTCACGCGCGTAGATTGTGTCATAACCACAGCAATCAGTTACATTCGTGCAACTTGACATTATCACCACGAGTTTCCGGGGCGGGTGAGAAACAATTCGTGTAGAAATTACGCAATATTGGCTCCATGGGACCATCAATTCTGCATGAAACTAGATTTTCACCAAGGATTTATGATTCAGATTGACGCACACGTGTTCAGTACAGTACTGTACTACAGTATATCGCTCAAAAAGATGAGACGATTTTGCATTGAAACCAAATGCACAATCGCCTCAATTTTTTGAGCCATATAGCCTATACGGTACACCAGTTTTCCCAATGACTCGAGAGAAACTTATCCTGGGAAGCATTCCCCAACGCTCACGACTGATTACCTTGTTGCATACCTGGTTAGGATAAGCAAAGGTTACGAGCTGCAAAGTGGATGGCACACCTTCACAAGTGTTTACAACCTATTTTCGCCCAGGCCTGCACAATCGGTCGTCTCGTAATCTCATAACGGTTTGTGTCTTTGGGTTCTTCCGGTGCCAAGAAGCCAGGGGTCAAGGGGGAACGGGCATAAACTTGACAGAATGTGACGTTATCATCCATTAAGCCTGGAGCTGCCGAGACTTCTGCACTAATCAAGGTCGCCAGGACGTTTTTAAGACCGGCAATAAAAGGCAGCCAGCGAGACCAGAGTTGGACAAAATTCCCGATAAATCAGCCGCGTTCCCACGCATCGTGTCCATCTCGGGTGTCCTTGGAGGCAGTTGGGGACCTGCTCGGATGATGTGAGAAGGGCAAGAGGGCATCGGATCGACACACAGGTGGTAATGAGACAGGAAGCCAGCAAGGGCACTCCCAGCTCCAGGAAACAATCTGCCTCAGTGGACTTCCGTAAAGGTGTGAGTCCTTGTCCTTGGTTCCGCTGGCTTACGGGCACGCAACATTATCAAAAAACAAAGTTTTTTTTTTTAAACCAACACATGGACAACTTACGTGGTATCCCCACCCCATGCCCGAAATTCCTCTGGAGCGCGTGAGGGAGGAAGATGGCAGTGTAACCTTGGTCAACATTAACCCTGCCTTATTAAAGGATGGGGTGCGGGGTCGAGGGTCGGGGACATCTCCAACCCCACCCCAGGGGCCTCTCCCTGCACTGTAAATAGTCCTATATTAATGACCACATGTCCCCTAAGCCCTCCCAAGTACCGGGTGTGCCACAATGACCGTGCCAAAGTACAGTTAGTTTCGCAGCTGCAGCATAGATCATGTACAGTGTCAATGAGAGCGGCTCAGGTGTCACCTTCACGGCCACCCAGCAGGCATGTGGGAAGGAGGCCCACCCTGTAAATCGGTCACTAACCCTCAATGATATTCGCATACTACTGTGGATCGATTAACGAACATACATTTCCTCTTTAACTCAAGTTGTAACAAGTGGCAATGATTTTGTATTCTTAAATAATGCGGTCATTTTTAACAGTCACACATACTCGCAGGAATTTTATCATTTTCCAAATGAAGCCCGAATGTGTTGTTCACCGCATATGGCATCCATATTTCAATCATTTCAAACATTAGTGGGTTCAGCTATTTCCCTCTGAGACCATTAATGCACTAGTATTTCAGGCCGAACAACATAAAGCCAACAAAGACGCCCACACAATGTCCCACTTGCCCCGTAGCAATTTAATTTCATTAAAAGGCAAGTTCCGAGAGTCTGCTTCACAAGCGGCTGATCTCTCACGATTACTTACACTTTCTCACCACATCCAAGTTCAAGCAGCGTAAGCAGCTCAAAAGTAAACAAAAGAGGGTGAGAATACTGGAACACCTTCATCATGGCACGTAAATCCACTTGGAGAACGCCAATTAAAGCTTGACATATACATTTTCCAGTAGTGTGCTGTAATGTGCTTCTGGTGATCACGACGGAATCGAGTCTTCCTGTATACTATAGCGCCAATCTATTTATCCAAGTAACTAGTGCACTGGCCTAGATCCGATGTAGAGCCACTTCGTTAGTCCAAAATTTCACAATAAATCATACGTTTCACCCTTTTGTGACGGCTTCATTTCCCTTTTATCCCCTTGGTATAGAGACCGGTAGCTCTGACCCAGTTTCTTGCCCGTACATTCCGCTAATTTTATAGACGTTCACAGGTACCGCACAGCCCCTCGGGTGACCCTAATATTTAAAACCCTGATTACTTCCTCGCCACGTTGAGATATCTCCAGTGGATACAAAATTTAATTTAACCTCCGTTCCTGGAAGTGCAACTTCCTCACTTTGGGGCATGACGCATACATTCCAGCGGATAAAACCTCCCTCGCGCATACAACCTATATCTGCTGTGTCCTCAGTGCATTTGAGTCAACCTTTCAAACAAACGCAGCTGAATATCTAAGCAGGCGAATCTGTGCCAAGCATCAGGCGGAGTCCAAGGTTTCTCCAGCCACATGTCACCTAAATCATTTTATTTACTCCTTTTATTTACCTGCCACATCATCCAAGGCAAGCTTGCACAACCCAAGCCATGCATTGCTCTGGTCCAAATCGCGACCACTGCGGAAACGACCCAGTTAAATAAAATGGCCACTTGGATGGAGAGATGGTGTAATGAGTAAATTCTAGCCCCGGGCCTGCCCTTGAAATCCCTGCGGTGGGATTTTGCATCCGCTGCGCCGGATATGAGAAAATTACTCCTACTCACCCGCCAAATGACTGACTGCTCAACCCCAACACTACTAAGCATGACTCCTCAATTACATGCCAGCGTTCATCCGCTCCAATGGAATGTCGGACACGGCTTTTGCAAATTTTTTCTACCCTCCACCCATCACAACCGTTATTCACTTGTTCCGTACCCGTCTCAGAATAGAGAGAGAGAAAAAATTTCCGCCGACCATAAAATCGAAACATCCTCTTTAGATATTCCTGGCATTCACCGCAACCCATTGCAGTCATGGGAAGTACATTATAATTTCCTGCAAGGATCAATCGGGCTGAAGAAATAAGTTTTTTCCCCTCCTTGAAATTTATGGGGTGAGCATCCAATCTTGATCAGTCTCCCGGCGCACAAAATAGCCCGTGAAAAGTCGCGTTTCATTACGTCTTGTTGGCACAACCGGCCAACAATTTCCCTCCCATTGATCAAAGTGACCCTTGCACGACCGCGTACTGACAAACTCCCTAATCTTGCAGGAACCAAATGGGAAGAACCAGTTGAGTCAACAGCCCAGATGTGGATCCAGCTATCTCTCCTGGCCCTTTTTATCCCCCACACTTCCTGTGACCTTTGAGCGACGCCTTTCGTGTCACACCCCGTCAAATGTACTCCTAGTAACCCGTCAACATATCAATCCATTTCAACGCTCTGTTTTCTCGACTAAAGATGCTTCATGCACCAGATTCTTCCCACGTGCTAATTATTGGGAATGTTCACCGCCCGATTATTATCATTCGTGAGAAATGGATACTCTGAGACGAAGATCGTGCTTGGACATATTCTTTCAGCATAACCCATTTTCTAAATGACAAGCAATGTGAAAGCTGCACAAGGAATGCGAAAAATGCTGTATTTATTATTTCAGGCCAGTTCATTTGCAAAGTGCTAATTCTATCCCGCGGACTCACCAGCAAAGGTGGTTCTCGATCATGGTGATCATGGCATGGGAGACGTTCTTCTGGTCGTCGGTGAGTGAAGCATCAAGGTCAATTGCGTGGCGTTGTCCGAGTTCCCTCAGGATGAAGGTGCTGTCCGCAATCTCCTCTCCGTTGAGCTCCACGAAGGGCAACTGGCCCTTCTTGGACCGAAACTTCATTTTGTGGTCCACATTCTGCAAGGAAGAAAACATTGCCAGGACCTTTTTTTTAACTCATTCTATTGACAATTACAGGGTGAGTCAGAGCAGACATTTGGAGGTTTTCTCCCCATTTCCCACACTGCAGGATTGCTCCCGTCCTGTTTTCCCCTCTCTAGAACCAACCAACGTCGGAGCAAATGAAACCCAGAAATCAATACGGTAGATAGGGCTACAGTATGCCGGCTGCTTCCAAAGGTCTTTGGCCTCCTAAGCTGCTTAACCAACCACCAATCTCTCGTCAGAATTAATTTTATGCCGCAGCTGATAAAATTTATTATATTTCTGCTACTGGAGTGGGACCACAGGATTGCATCACCGTTGGGTGCAAGGGTTGATGTGTCACCCAACTCTTGAAACCCAATCTGGTCTGTCCCATGGCCTTCGACAGGGCAGATATGTACATTGCCATACGTTGGTCAAAGGTCGGCCACCACCGGTCAAGCAGGGCGTGTGAAGACTACCGTTGGAATCGACCCACGACTTCAACGGACCAGATAAGGCAGAAAGTTGAGCCTCTGGGTTGCATGGGGTGATTTCGCAATTTTAGATTCACTTGGTCATCCGACGCTAATAATGGTTTAAAGACCGAGAAACGCTGCCCTACTTATGGAGTCTGCCATATATACTTGCACTGCAATTCTGAACATGCGAAACTCAAATTAGGAGGATGATCTAGTGCTGCATGCTGGTGATGGTCTGAAGGTCACGTTTGTAATAACTTGTAATATTAAACAACTCAGCCTTAAAGTTAGCCGTATCAATCTTATGTACTCTTGCCTCAGTTCACCAAAACTAGTGCAGTATTATGCATTACACGCAGAGATACCGGTATATCCAAACTTTCAGGAGTTGCTGTAATCCCCATTCTCCCCCACAGCATATTCAAGAAATACATTGTAGGTGTTATTTCCACAAACTTTAGTCGGGTTTTTCGTTCCGGCTGTTAGGTTACTGGTAGCAGCGTGCTTGTTAGCAGGATTCGTTCCATTGCACAAATCCCGGTGGCAGAAGGCCGAAAAGTCCACCCCTATAGCCCTTTAAAGGGGGCACCGAAATCGATTGACCCAAAATCATTAGTTGAAGCTACCAGTCAAATACCCAGCTGTAAAAATCAGAACAGCGCCTACATTATTATTCCTCTTTGGTTGACAGTCGCGGCTAGATCTCAAACACATTCCCATGCCTGACATTAACTAGTGCATCCTCCCCCTGCAGTTCCCCTCAATCAATCCCCTTGTCAAAAAAAAATGAAGCCACTTTTTTTTTTTGTCCCTTCACTAATACAAGACACCCCCTCGCCTCGACTTCCTCCTGGATGCTTATCATACACGTGCAGGCAGCCAGAAATGGCGGTCTCGAGTTATTTGCACACATCCCATATAACCACCGGTGATTCATCGATCCGGGAGACCTTTCACACAAATGTCCCCTGAATCACTCAGTGGATTGACGACGACCGAGAGTGTACAAGCTCGCGAGAAGCCAATTCGTCCGCTCGAATTCGCGAGATTGTGAGGATGTGAGCACACCTTTATAGGAATTACAAGTCTGGCAGGAAACCTTGTGGGGGTCTGACAGGCTCGTATGGGATGCGACGTTCCTATGTACGGGAATGCGAATCCCAATTCTTCGCATCTACTCTTGCGTGAAGCGTGAAGGACCTACTCCACCACCACCATTACCATAAAACCCAGCCTTTTCCCGCAGACTGGGCATTATTCCGCTGTGCTTCCTGCTCGCCAATAATAACAATAAAAGAAATCTTCGGGATTTTTTTTGGCGAGGCAAGCCTGTCATGGAGATGGCGACCGATGTTTGTCCGAGTGTGTCAAACTTTGCGGTTGATTCCTTCAGAGATTCATCACGCAGACCTTATGCAACAGTGGGTGTGTATCGAAAGAAATACGAATATGTTACGCATACCATCATTCAAGGTGACAGCACAGGAGCTGCAATGCTTTTGGGCTTATGCTAATAGCTTCATTCGCGAGAGATTTTTTTTAAAGGGGGGGGGATGTTATGCTCTGCAGGTTTCCCCGACCTTCTCCAACCCGCCAAGCACCTATCCATCACTTTTTGCATGGTGTCTGGTTTCCGATTTCGGGTTATTCACACACGTGCTCCATGACTGGAATGTAGGTCTGAGGAGTCGGGAACAAAATTCAGGTAGCCTTTACAAATAAAATAAAATGCATATACTGTATATCTGGTACGTACACGTAACGTTCGTATTAAAAAAGTTACAATAGATGATGCCAGAGTTTTTTCCAGATTTCTTATAACTTTGGCACAGTATCAAAATTACAAGACTTTCTTTAAAGTTGCTGTCATTCCGCGTCATGGTATTGGCCCAAGCTATACAGCCCATCATAGGGTCTTTTAAAAATTGATCGATCATACATCATAAAAGCTAACACATGAAATGGCTGGTATAGCATCAGTGGTGATTGATCGTGATCCGTAACAGTTTAGAAAACTGGGTATATACCAAGTGTTCGAGTGAAGAGTTAATACACTCAAAAAAAGGATATGGCTGTGACAGCAAATAATTTTTAGCAACCGCATTTTAGCTGTCCCAGATGCAAGTTCAGCTGGAGCAGGCATGTAG